>CANXYI011895583.1:0-19725 GCA_948208565.1 Hura crepitans | reverse complement strand
AAGATTTGAAGCATTGACCCGTAAGTTTAGTATATTAACTTCTAAGTTTGATATTATAAATAAACCTATAGGCAAAAATACATTAGCCCATAGGCCTAAAATAAGCACTAAGGTGCCCTAGCAGTTGCTAATATCCCTAATTGATCGGCTAACCTATCCAAGCTAGGTTGCCTACTTATATGGGCCATCACCATTCTTACTTATATTTTTCCTCATTTGAGTATCTTTTAAATAAATTACAAGTCCTTTAGTCAACAAATGACCAAAGGTGGGGTAGCTAATATCAATTTTTATTGTAAATTTTACTTTATGTTATTTACTTATTTTCATTTACATACATAACATCATACCATACACAAAATTATTCATGCATTATCACCATCACATTATGTCAAACATTTCCACTTACCTTAAGCTCATGTATCGTTAATGTCTATTGCAAACACTTTAAGTATTCACTAACCAACATAAGCCTTTAGCTTCACATGATAATGATTTTTGTTACACTTATACTTCATCTTTGTTAAAAATTATATTTTTCATCATGTGACAACATTAAGTCTATCCAACATTGTCATTTTTCTCAAAACATAGTCATATCTCATATAACCTAACATACATGTATTTCCTTTTAAGCACATGATAAGCATATAAGCATCAATTTCCATTCAATTTTCACGCATAGCATATAGACAACATAATCATATCATAACATGTCCAATCATCCCCATTCAACCCATTTAAACCCTTTCTCTAGTGAGATAAAATGTTAACCTAACATTGTTTTAGCACTAATCATTATGTATTACAATTTCTCAAGTTATGACTTTTTCTTACCAAATTTTTATATAAGATCACAAATTAATATGTCAATATCACACCAAATGCTCTTAAGTATATTAAAGTACCATTAACTCTAAATATGCCTCCTCTCATGCAAACACATATCAAAATATTCAAACAAACATTTTAGGCATTAAAAATCACAATTGACATCAAATTACACATTATCATTAATAATAATCTTAACCTAAACCCTAGGGATGTTTCAGCTAAACTCTATTCACCATTAAAACTACACTTCCTTATTATGTTAATAGGTTCAAAATCACATTCATAACATCATAATGTCATAACATACAAGTTTATACCATATAACATACATCTAATATACATACTTTAACATACACATGCATATTGAACACTTATGCTACTTTGAATACACATACCAAATAGTGTCTTTTAGATAGCAAGAAGTGTTATACACCCCTTTAAAGTGCCTTGGTCTCCTTTTGCTACACAATATACACCATTTCCATAATCAAAAATTCATATTAAATCAAACACACATCCAAAATGAAATCTAACTTCATAGATGTCTTATACATCCTCCATAGACTCTTAGAAAAATATCAAACCTAAAAGAAAAACACTCTTTAAGAAATTAGTTACTATTCACATAAAGACCTAACCTAAAAAATCTTCAAATCGGAGCCTTCTTTCTTGAAATTGGGTGTCCAAATAAGATCCAAAGGTCTTAATTTAAAGGGGTATGACTTGTTTTTAAGGGTTGCTTATGAGAAAGAAGGAAGATAAATGGCAGTAAAGAGGGTGAAGAGTGGCGTCAACCACCATGGGATGAAAGGGAGGACGAAGAAATGAAATGTTGACTTTTTATCCCATTTCAACCCCTTTTATACCTATTTTAATAGATGGTCAAAATTAGTGGTCAACATGATCCAATGGCTCTCATTTTTCAAGATATTTTAATTCCCTTAAATACCTCTTTTAAAGTCCTTTAATATGTCATAAAATCATTTGCATCAAGACTTAAAAGGCCCGTAAAAATCATGTTCAAAAATTAAGAAAATCTAAGTTAATGAAATATTTTTATTCTCGTTTGCATTTGAAAAATTACTTCTCAACCTTTAGAAGTTCCAATTCCACTACCAATGGACTTTTTGGAATATTTGAGCATTAAATTGTGCCAATCTTGTATTTTTCTGAGCACAAATATAATATTTTATGATTTTACTAAAACTTGGTTATTATTCATGGGACATTACCGAAAAATCTTTACTGTCATTTTTTACCTTTTATTGACTTCATTTTCACTTTCAATTTTATCCAAAATTATATTATGACTAATACATCCATTTGGTTGCATCAATGTGACCAGAATCTCAAAAATCACTATTCATGCCTTGGAAAGTATTATTCATAACATCAAAATTTTTGAGCATTACAGATAGGCTTGTTGAGCATACTCAAGGCTTTGACCTTAACCAAAATAGATATTGACCCACTAGGAAAGCTTTCAACATGTTTTCCCCTATCAATTAGTAAAGGTTATTGATTCATAATAAAATAGTAGGAGTAATGTATGATTTTCAAAGACCTTAAAATTGTTGCATAGACATACATGATCATACTCTAATATGCCTTCATTTTTACATGTAGCATCATCACCATAATATCTACAAATGTAAACTTACAATGCATACCCAAGGCCAATAAGCTTACTGGGTCTAATTATATAGATTGGCTTAAAAATCTTAAAATTATTTTAAGGAGTGAAAAGGTGAACTATGTGATTGAGAAACTAGTACCTATATCCCTATTGATGATGCTTTTTTCGATGTGTAGCAAGCATATCTAAAGTATATATAGGACATGGATGTTGCTTTATGCATTATGCTAGCATTTATGTCTTCTAAGCTATAGAAAAAGCATAAGCATAGGTGTCACACCCCAATTTTTAGTCTGGTTTTTCCTAAAGATAAAAATGGGATTTGAAGAAAAGTGGGGAATTTTAAGTGGACATATAAATCAAATAGAGTCGGTCAATGTGAATGATGGATTAAAAGACAACCAAAAGGCAAAATGGTAATTAGTCAAAATGACTAAGGGTAAAATTGGAATTGTGAACTTGGAGGCCCAAGAGTGAGTGGAACATGTGAAAAGAGGTAAGAAAAATTAAGAATATAGCTCATAAGGTTCATGAAAATGTGAAAAGAATAAGATTTAAGAGATTGTCCTAGTGAATAGTGACACTAGGCCATGAATAGTGCGTTTGAGGCCCAATATGAGTTAATTATATTGAGAGGTAGTATTAATTATTTGATGAATTATGGTGCAATTTGAGAAGCATTTGAGGTTATATAGAAGATTAAAAATAAAAAAAGACCCAAATTACAGTCTATGGTAATTAGTAAATCATTTAATGCTGAATGGAAAAATTCAAAAATGTGCTCAAAAAATTTTAAAATTGAAACATCCTTATACTCAAATAATATGAGGAATATGAAAATCATGTTAATCAAATCTTTATGACGTGGGAACTATGAGAAAACAATTAGAGAAATAAATTTAATTAAATGAATATTTATGAACAAATGGAGGAATTTTTGGTGTGCGAAGCAAAATGGGCCATCAGATCAAATAGTAACATGAAAAATAATGGCCATCCAAGTGTAAGGGTGAATAATTGAGGTGGAATATGATTAAATGATATTTTAAGAAGAAATACAAGAATTAAATCTTACCTCCCATGTGTAAAATCCCCTTTTTAATCCTTACCATCCACCCCAGATATAAATACCTAAAAATTAATATTATATTCATAAATTTCAGCCAACTTCTTCCTCCTCCTCCTCTCTCTCTCTCTTACCACCCAAAAATTATTACTTTAATTCAATATTAAACCCAAGTATACTATACTAGAAAAATCAAAGCTCTATTCGTCTAATACCATAGCCTCCTCCAAATGTATAGAAGGAGAAAGGATTTAGAGGAAGAAAATAGATGAAAAATGAGTGTTTGATTCACAAGTTGGTAAATGGTTCTTAAACTAATAATTTGTATGAGTTATTTAAGATTATAAGATAATTGTTTATAAATATAAGTTGAGATTGCGTGATTAATTGAATTTTGGTGGGTCTTACATAAAGAAAGTAAATATAGAAGTTGAAGAAATTGAAGTATAGATAATAGATTGATGGAAGTAAAGGATGATTGAAGGTGATTAGAAGAATTTGATATGGATTAAAGCTTAAAAGAGAGGTAAGTGTATTCTAACACTATGAATTTTGTTATTACTTGAATATGTAAAATGAGGTTTTAATTATGTAAGATAATTTGTAAAGAACACTAGGTTGTATGACCAACTAGGCCTAAAATTATGTGACTTGAGATTGAAAAACCTTGAAAGAAAAATATTTAGCCTTAGTTTTTCATTAAGCCAAAATATATATAGTAAGGAATTAAATGAATTAGCCAAGTATTCATGTATAAAACTTGATTAGTAGCTAGATTATTATATGTTAAATTAATATCGATCCTTTAGTAGTAAGATGATTAATTGGCATAAAGATAGAAAGTTAAATTGCACAAGCAAATATAATATGAGAAATGAGATTTCATGTTGATAATTGCCATACAAATATGACAAAATAAGTGTATAAACAATTAAACTTGTCATATGAGAAAGGAAATATATATGTGTATTGTTTAAAATACAAGTTTAATTACATGAGAAATAAAAATATGTGGAGATATGTATAAATTAAGAAACTTTTGTTAAAAAGAAAAATAAAGGAAAATTTAATGAGTTAACTAAATATCATTTAAGTAAAATTAGAAGTAACTAAAGAACAAATGAATTTAGAAAATAAATTACATGTGAGATTAGATTAATCATATAAGATAAATTGTATAAGTAAATGGAATTAATACTTGCATGTATTGTCATAAAAGTTGCAATGTAAAGTATGTATAAAAGAAAATACTAGGAAAAAAAAAAGCAATATTAATAACAAAATTAAATAAATAAAAATGGTAAAGTAATTGTTAGCAATTTCATGCACGTGAAGAAATATATATAAAGAGCATAATAGGAATTAAAAAAGATTAAAGAAAATATAAAAGATATATGAAAAGAATATATAGACATGTGATTAAAGAAATAAAATTATAAATTAAAAGGGGATTAAGTGAAAGATTGAAAGACCAAATTAGATGATAATGATATATAGATTCTAAGATTGTACTTGAATAATTAAAATTTAATACATATATAATTGAGTTATTTTATTATAAATATTAATATAAATTGTTAATTTCTGAAATTCATATTGATAAGGACATGATAATAATTGGAATAAGAATACTTGTGTAATGAACATAATAAGAAGTATTAAATATACATGATGAGAAGTATAAATAGATATATGGAAATATATGATAAAGAAATATAATTAGAAATAATAAATAAATGCTTAGAAAATTGATAAGTTAAATAAAAGAAAATTAGATAAGAAAAGTAAGGGCATTGGAAAATGATTATGAAATTAGTTAAAATAAGGTAAGCGCTTAAAGAAATAGATATTTAAATATACAAACATATATATATACAAGTAAAGAATTATATAAAATAAATTAACTTAATTATGTAGAAATAAATTAAAAATATGAGACATGTGCAAATGAATAAGGAATCTATATAATAATATTAATAAAAAAAAGGGAATAATATGAGTTAAATAGGTTATATTTAGGATATTTAAGTAAAAATAGAATATATAAAATTAGTTAATAAGAATTGAAGTAATATTTATTTTATAAGGAAAGAAATTATATGGATTAATTAATTAACATAAAAACATATATGTAATTGTCATCAACTATAATCTTTAAATACTTAGAATAATAAATATAAGAGAAGATTATAAGTAAATGATAAGTGAAGAAAGAATATAAAATGAATACTTGGGTATTATAAACATAAGAAATTGTTGAAAGAAAAAATCAATAGTATAAAGAATTAAGGACATTAGGAATGTATTAAAAGTTTATATATGAAATAATAGATATTAAACAAATAATATGTACTTAAGCAAAGGATACTAATACGAGGTTAAATGGTAATTTAAGAAAAATTGATTCAAAAGTCTTATGACTAAAAATGTGAACAAAGAAACTCTAACTCACGGAATGAATATAGCAAAATGTAATTGGGACCTATGTTTACAAATAATATGGTTATGATGTGAATTCAAATATGCACATGAATAAAAAGAGAAACATAATGAGAAAATAAGAATAACATCATATGAGTTAGACAACCTATTGGATAGGTTGACTGGTTAACTAGAGATAGTTAGTAGCTACTAGGACACTATGGTGTCGCATTTCATTGCTGGTGCAGCAGCGGCTAAGGTCCGAAAAGGGCTACTGCACATCTATGTATCTACTAATGTATATAGACACCATTGCTAGAGTAGCAGTGGCTGAGGTCCAAAAAGGGCCACTGCATATATTTGTGTCTATTGATATATCTATTTCATTACTGGTGCAGCAGTGAATGAGGTTCAAAAAGGGCCACTGCACATATATATTTATTATAGGTAAAGCTATGGGTGAGGTCCAAAATGTGGGCCACTGCACCACTAGTGAGACCCCTAGGGTTGATATCCCGTTATTTAGTATTGAAGTGTTGTCTATCAAATATACACTAAGATGAGTAAATAATGGGATAAAAGATCAGTGAAATGCTAATGAGAATAACCTACTATGTAAAGATGATATCATGAGTAATGTATTAAACATAATGAACTACAATAATTAAGTGCCAATATACATATAGATGTAAAAAGAGAAATTTAGGAGATTTAATATAATGAAAATGAGGCAAGTTCTTTAATAGAAAAAAGGAAATATAGAAAAACATAGTTATATATAAAAGAAAGAGACAAAATTACATATGTACAAATGATTAATAATGGTATAATATAGCATAATGTATTAAGATAAAGGAGGATAAGAATTAGGTAAATGCACATATAGGCATATAAGTACATAGACATATGATAGATGAATAAAGGACTAATAAATTAAAAAGGGAATGCTAACATAGAATTAAATGGTAATGGAAAGTATACGTTTCAAGTATAAGAATACACCACTAGGAAATTTTGATCAGTGTATTGGCTTCTTGTTGATGCATAGGTTGATGATTGGGTTGGACGAAGAAGCGAATTAAGTCCCAGCAATAATAGGAGTTTATGTGATAACTAATCAAGTAAGAAGAGTCCACCACAAGCATTGTCCGTATACTAAATGTGTACTTGTATTATTATTTAGTAATTATTACTTAGGATTACATGTATGCATTTAATTTTCTAAAGTTATTGTAAATGATATATAAAATATATGTAAATGACAATTGGATTAAATAATTTTTAAAGGTTAAGAATATTGTTAATATGTTTAGGTATAGGTTATTTTATGTGATATGCATGTGTTGTCTAAACATGACCCACGTATATTATATGTACTTGAGAATTTAATTTGGTATTTAAATTGTATAAATGATTATACTATAAAGACAAAGAAAAGAGTAAAAGTTGCATAATAGAGGAGTGATAATCAAACCAGACATGTAACATCTTGTACCTAAATTGGTTTATCAGGTGGGTATAAGGATGTTACAATATGGATGCTCAAACTGTTCTACTTCATCTCAAAGAGTTATTTGAGGAATAGAGTAGGACTAAGAGATATAAGATCTCAAAGGCCCTATTCAGGTGTAGAATGGTTCTGGGAGCTTCAATTATCCAACATGGGTTGAAAATGAATAGGTACATAGAGTGATTGGCTGCTTTAAGATTTGCGATAAATGCCAATTTAAGTATAGACTTAATTATACAAAGTTTTCCTAATACTTATGCAAGTTTTATGCTTATCTATCAGCTGAACAAGATTTCATCCACTATCCTAAAGCTAATCAACATGCTTAAAACTACTAAAGATGTTATTAAGAAATAAAACTCCAAGGCAGTTATGGTTGTCAGTTCACCTTCTTCTAAGGATAAGAAGAAGAAGAAGAAAAAGACAATTAGTACCTAAGGTGGGATTGACAAGAAGAAGAGAAAACAAGCTATTGTTATCCTTTTAGCTGCTGGAAAAAAGACTGCCATAGAAGGCACATGCTTTCATTGTGAAAAGACTATGCATTTAAGGTGCAATTGCAATGCTTACTTAGAGTCTCATGAGATTATAAAGCAAAAAATTGCTTCAACTTCAAGTATTAATATTATTGAAATGAGTACTTATACTGCTATTGATAACCAATCATCAATATTAGATATCGAATGTGGTTCTCATTTAGTTTCATCTTTGTATGGACTAAGGAGTAGTAGGAAGGTGGAAAAGAGAGATAAGGACCTCTGTGTAGAAAATAGAGCAAGGGTTACTACATTAGTTGTAGGGATATACCATTTTTCTTTGTTTTCTAGCCTTTTATTAATTTTGAAAAGTTGTTATTATGTTTCTTTATTATCTAGAAATATTATGCCAATTTCTTGTCTTGTTGAACAAGGTTTTGATGTTTCTATTAATAAGAACAAGTGTTGTTCTATTTACTTGAATAATGTCTTTTATTATTCAAGTACAATACAAAATGGAATTTATGTTTTGGATAAAGGGAAAGAAATATATAATGTTAATACCAAGAGACTTAAGTCAGATAACCTAAAGCCATCTTATTTATGGCATTGTCATCTTAGCAATATAAATCAGACACATATGACTAAGTTACATAAGGATGGTAACTTAGGATTATTTGATTATGGATTATATGATACATGTGAATCTTGTTTATTCGAAAAGATGACAAAGTCACCTTTTACTAGAAAGGATTAGTGTGCTAATAAGTTATTGGAACTCATACATATAGATGTGTGTGGCCTAATGACAAAACATGCACGTGAAGGTTTCTTATACTTCTTTACCTTTATTGATGATTACCCATGACATGGGTATTTGTAAATGATGAAGTACAAGTATAAAGCCTTTAAAAAGTTCAAATAATTTAGTAATGAGGTTAAGAAACAACTTAGTAAGAGTATTAAAAATCTTCAACTTGATTAAGGTGGTGAACACTTGAGTCAAGAATTCTAGGGTTGTTTGAGAGACAATGGAATTTTGTCTCAATGGACTCATCCTTATAAACCATAACATAATGGTGTATCTAAAAGGAGAAATAGAACCCTATTGGATATGATTTGATCCATGATGAATCTTGAAGAATTATCCAAGTCCTTTTAGGGGTATGCATTAAAAACTGTTGTTTATATTTTAAATAGTGTTCCATCAAAGTTAATTGATGTTACACCACATTAGATGTGGTATAACAAGAAACATATTCTTCCACATATCAAAGTGTGGGGATGCCAAGCATATGTGAAGAGACTAATGTCAGACAAGCTTGAGGCTAAGTCTAATAGGTGCTTATTTATAGGGTATCCAAAGGAAAGTTTAGGATACTACTTCTATTATCCTTTGGAATAAAAGTTGTTTATTTTAAAGTATGTAGCCTTTCTATAAAAAGAGTTTCTCATAAAAGACTGTGGGAGTAAAATTGAACTTGATAAAGTTTAAGATCCATAAATAGAAGCAAACCAACTAACTAATCCCAGTTCTATTACTTATAGTGATGAGATAATAGAATAACCTATGGAAACACAAGTTCCTAGATGATCTACTAGGGTCAGGACTATTCTATAGAGATGTAGATTTCTTATGGATAAAGATAAAAAAGTGACCATAATGAAGGACCATAAGCCCACAAGCTATGAGAAGGTTCCAAAGATTTCAAAATCAAACTTATGGCTTAAAGCCATGAGAACTAAAATGGATTCCATGTATGATAATGAGGTATGGACCTTGTCCACCTACAGGGATAAAACCCATTAGGTGCAAATGGGTCTTTAAGAAAAAGACCGACATGGAAGATAATTTGATTACCTATAAAGCTTGGTTGGTAGCGAAAGGCTATTGTCAAAGACAAGGAATTGACTTTGATGAAACCTTTTCCCTAGTTTTAATGCTTAAATATATTTGGATTTTACTTGCCATATATGCTCATTATGCTAATAAGCTTTGGCAAATAGATGTAAAGAAAACTTTCCTTAACGAATAATTGTCAGAGGAAGTGTAACACAACCTGAAGATTTTACATCCATAGATGGCAATCTGGTTTGCAAGCTTCAAAGATCCAGTTATGGTTTTAAGCAAGCTTATAGGAGCTAGAACATCTATTTTAATAAGTCAATCAAAGAGTTCATTTTCTATCAAAACATGGATGAACCATGTGTTTATAAGAAGGTCAGTGGGAGTGTAATCATTTTCCCTATGTTATATGTAGATGACATACTATTGATAGGAAACGAAGTCTTTATCCTCCAGTTAGTCAAGATTTGGCTGAGTAAATAGTTTTCCATGAAAGACCTTGGAGAAGTAACCTATATTTTAAGGATCAAGATCTATGAAGATAGATCCATAAGGTTGCTCAATGTTTCACAATCTATAATATAGAATGCTAAAGAGGTTTAGATTGGATCTGTCCAAGAAAGGTTTTATTCCTAAGTTGCATGGGAAACACCTTTTTAAATCTATGTCTCCTAAGATATAAGAGGAGAGAGCATGTCTGGCTATATCAACTACATAAGCTAGATATGCCTTACATCCTTTCCATATCAACCATTTAGCTATAGCAGCTGAAATAATATTAGTAGAGATGTCTCTCTCACCATGCACAATCACCTTTATCCCATCTAGAGTTTTAAGAGAAAGCTTCTTTTGCTTATAGTCCACTACTGCTTCAAGTCTAGATAGGTAGTCCATCCCTAGGATGATACTGAACTCATCGAATGGGACCTCAATGAGATCTACCAAAAATACATATCCTTGACCAACTAAGGGACAATCTCTATATACTCTATTAATTATCACTTATTGCCCAATCAGGTTGCTAACCAAAATATTTATGGTTGTAGGTTCTAGTTCTAACCCTTTATCTCATGCTCATGTAGTGAAGATGTAAGAGTGTGTAGATCCCAGCTCAATCAAAGCTAAAGCAAGTAGCTCAAGTAAAGAGATTGTACTCGCTATAACCTCTAGAGAATTAGCCTCATCTTTAGCTCAAATCATATATTACATCACTGGGGCTCGAGCCTTAGATCTAGGTCTCTGGTTGGTGCTAGCACTTTTACTTCTAGCCTCTCTCTGACTCCTAGCAGGAATGGGTGAAGATGTCTACATCTGGGTGTTACCCTTTGGCTTCCTCAAACATTCTCTTTAGAAGTGGTCTCTGGACCCACACACAAAACATACTCTAGGGTGAGTCTTCCAACAAGTCCCTGTATGTCTTCCTCCATAAGTGCTATATCTCAATGGGCTACTCCTAGTTGTAGAGACAAAGGTACTAGTAGCCTACTACTACTTAGGCCTAAACTAAAAGCCATGTCATGATCTTTGAGTTTGTCCCTGTCTTTGTAGTGGTTAGGATGTCTATCCTCCTTTCTACTTCTTACTTGCCTATGAGCTAAGCTAGCTTGCCCTTAGGCACTAAATCTTTTCTTCTTATATGTCTCCATCCTCTCTTTTAGCTACACCTCCATGTCATAAGTAGTTATAACTAGAGAAGAAAACTCCCAAATCTTGGATATGGCTTTCTGAGTTTGGATCTCAATATCGAGACCTTTTTTGAACCTCTTACATATCTCCTCTTTAGTTAGGAAAAACTTTTTGGCATATCTACTCAGTCTTGCAAAATCTTTTTCATACTTAGACATTGTTTTCTTCCCCTAATTTAAGTTAAAGAACTCATGTTTCCTATTCTTTATGTATTCCTTAAAAATGTACCTCTTCCTAAATTCCTTTAGGAAGAAATCCCATGTCCTCTTCTCAGTAGCCTTATGCTCTATAGTAATCTCCCACCAATGGAAGGCCTCATAGTGAAGTAGCACAAATCAAGCTCTCATCTAGTGAACATTGCAACTGCTATAGGATCCTAATAGTCCTCTCTAACTAGTACTCTACTCTAGAGGAATCATCTACCCGAGAGCCTAGAAAGTCTTTAACTCCCATCTTTTTTACTCTTTCTAAATAGGGTTTTTGCAAAGCATAGGGCTTTAGAGGTGGTGCAGGTGCTAGTGATGGTGCAACTATAGTAGTGGCTTGTCTTAGCAGGTCTACCATCTACTGCAGAAGAAGTGGCTATGGTTGTGGCTGTGCCTAAGCCTATACCTGTGTGGGAGCTAGATGGGAAGCATCATTGGACACTAAAGTCTCTAACCTAGCAGGCTACTAGATAATGGGTAGAGCATGGCTCTTAATAGCTTTTTCACTATGGGTGAAGTGTGTTCGCTCATCTTGTCTCACTACAAGGAAAATAGTTGTTAGCCTCAGGCAACAAAGTAGTATAAAACCAGAATCAACACCTAATGCACTTATATAAGACTGTAGGCCTAAAAATGCTTAAACCAACTCTAATACCACCAAATGTAACCCCTCTTACCCAATCCACCTCCAAATTGGATACGAGATGTCACTTCCCGGTACGTTACCCATCCTAACATTTCTCTCACCCATAGCTCATTTAACGCGATAAGAAATTATGTTTTCTTAAGGTTTTAAGATTTAGATTTGACATAAGATATTCTCACTATACTCTATTTATATGTCATTCAGGGTCCTAAGTGGACCAGATCATCCCAAGTATCAACTACCCTCATGATCGCTTAAGAAAGTTTTATAAAAAAATCCGATAGCATAGCAGTTGTCTGGGCATAAATCCAAAAATTTCAACCTATAAAATGAACACTTCTATAAAGAACTCATTCACAACTCAGCTCATAAGATTCTTCTGATCCATTACAAAACTCATTATCATGAACAACAACTCATACACACAACTCAGTAAGTATATAATGTGTGTGTGTGTGTGTATAATCAATATATGGTATTACATCTCACTTTTGTAAAAATACAGTCTACTTCCCATACATGAGTGCATTTATAGGTTATAATATACATGATCGAAAGATATAAGATATACCCTAAAATGAGTTGACTGCTATGTTGCCGTTCTAGTGAGGCTGAGCTGCAAGAACTATCTACTACCTACCCATCGAGAAAATCGATACACTAAGCACACACTTAGTGGTGAATTTAATGATTCATATACTTAATCTCACTCAGCATGCATCATGCCACTTAGTAAATCATGCACCATGCCACTCTATGTGTTATGCATGTGTCATGTCTCCTATAATCTCATAGGTTAAGCATTATGCAAACATGCCATTATGGTCACAATCAACATGCACCATGATCAGTCATTAACATGCAACATTATTATACAAAATTCATGTGTATAAGGTCTGTCTTTTTTAATTTCATCATCTAAACTATCTATTTTCATTTATCAATTATTTTCATCATTTAGTAAATGGCCTATATCCCAAAGACTACACTTTTAACACTAGATAATGAGATCTAAACTTGTGCAAGATCCCGCATTTTAGACCTCATTGGTTGCACTGATCATAAAACTCAATACGTGTGAAGGGTTCTATCTCGAAACCTTGACAGTTGCACCCATCTTAAAGCTTGTGTAGGGGGCCGCATTCTAAACCTCGATGGCTACACCCATCATCAAATCTCAAAGTGTGCAGTGGCCCTTCATAGACCTTAAGGCAGCTACACCTGTACAATATCATAAAAGATCAATATCATCTCATAGTCATCCTCATAGACCAATGTCTCATGACACCGAAGTGTCCTTATAGTTACTACTCCCTAGTTGACTGGTCAACCTATCCAGTAGGTGTCTAAATAATATAGGCCTTAGTTTACATTCTATTTAGTCTTGCATTGTCAATTTAGTGTATCTAGTTTTCTTGACAACTTAAGGATTTAAATATCATGTCATTATTCCTTTCCTTTCCTTTTTTTGTCACCATTTCTTAAGACTCATTCTAGTTCGCTTCATGTCATCATATAGATATATGTATATCATATTGTTTCTTATAAAAGGTTATATTATTCACTCATTTATATTTCATTTCTCATGATCATCACATAATCTCCTCCTTTTTTATTACTTATTTGGTCACCTTAACACATTTACTCAACATTTCCTTATTCCTTAACTCATATTTATTTACTATTCCATTATTTAACATTAGTTTTTATGTTGTTTACATTACCCATTCAAGTTTAGGTCATTAATTCCCACTTCCCTCATTCGACCAACCTAGCAAACCTTTTTAAATTTTTATATTCTTTTCTTACACTTTTTTAAAGACGTGTTACACAATCATTTAAAGCAACCATACACAATTTATCAATTAATATCACCTAAATCCTTTTTATTTCCTTACATGCACAATTCATCCATTTAGGATCTACTACTAAACCTCATATTTTTCTTCCATTTATCACATCATTTAGGCTTTAAATATTATGTACACATCATTCCTAACCCATTTCCCATGCAAACTACATGTCACACCATGCAAACATGCATTTCCATACACATATACATGCCAGAATCATACAAATTCATAAGGTAAATTGCATGAATCATTAAATTCACTTACCTAACTCTCTAAAATGACCCTAAATCCTTCCTCAAGCTTGGCTTTCCTTCCTTCCCACCTCTTCTTCTTCTTTTTCCACAACTATACACATATGTCACATTTAAAAATTCACCAAAAATTCTACATACGACCAAACTAAAATCTAAGCTTACAAAAACTTCAAATAACCTAATTCGCACCTTAAAAAATATTAGAAATGAAAAAACCACTTTTTCTTACCTTAGTCACTATTCACCTCCTTTGAATAACTCTCTTTCTAGGCCCTCTCAAGAGAAATTCTTACTAGAAGAATGATGAGTGGAGAGTAGAGGCAAGATTGATGTATTTAATTGTAAATTTTATGGTGTTTTAATGGGTAAAAGGAAGAAATAATTTAGGATTCCATAGGTGAGGGTGGCATCGGATTTAAAGGGTAAAGAAGGGTTGAAGATGGTTGTTTAAAAGTCTTAGGGCCTATCTTTAAGTATTGAATGGATGGTTGGATGTTTGCCATGTGTCAAATGGATGGCTAGGATTTATTCTTAGCAATTTTCCTTCTAAAAATTCATATCTCATGCTCCAAATCTCAAAAAATTTAGCTAATGGATCTAAAAATCATCAAAATTAGTGTTTTAATTATCCTTCAAAATTAGAATTTTCTCAAATAGAAATTATTTTTTTGGTAAAGGCATCATAAATTAATTTCTTTAATTACTTCCTGATCTCAGAAAATTCCAAAACTAGTTTCATTAGCTTAGTTAGAATTTTTGACTATTAAGTCATGCTATTTTTAAAATTTTTTGAGCACTTTCAAAATAATTTATCGTTCAGCTTCAATTGAGTCACTATTCATAGGACACCAGTAAGCAAACTTTACATTCTATTTTAACCCCTCAAAAAACTTCAATTTGGTCCTAAATTTCATCCATAATTATGTTTTAATTATTTCCATCATCTTTTGGCCTCAATACATGAATGATCTGGAAAGGGTGAATGTGTGTGCATGTGTGATTGGAATGTAAGTGTGATGTAAATGAGAGAGTAACTAAGTAAAAAGCATGATTGTGATGTAAAACTGACAAAAAACTAGGTACAGGTGCATTTTTATGTAATGGCCGTGTGGTGTGTGAAATGGTCACAATAGGTGTGTTTATAGTGTTTAAGGTACTTAAAGCATATATGAACTCAAAAGTGTGTGGTTATTGATAATGGAGTAATAAGTAATGAATAAATGGAATGTGTATGTAAGGTGATAATGTGGTATCATGGTAAGGTATGAAAACTATATGTTAACTACCTAACTTAACCATAGGTCATAAGACATAAAGGTGTAATAATATGAATGGCCTTATGAGATAAGACAATGAGTGTAACTAGGTAAGAATGGTAAGATGGATAATAAGACATTGTGTCTTAAGATGTTAAAAATAGTGGTTGAGTAACATAGGTGTATGAGAATACATGAGAGATGGTAATGATGATAAAATGAGTAAGAAAAGTATGAAACTAATTGAGCTAAATGAGAAACATGAATGATAATTGGAGTTAGCCCATATTAGCTAGACCACTTACTGGATAGGTTGACTGGTTAACTAGGGAGTTAGCAGTTGCTAGTGGCTTTGGTCTATATGGATCATCGCCTAATTATATGATGTGATGAGTGCAGTCGCTAACGTTTTGGATGTGAACCCTACACATTTTGGGTATTAAGAGGTCCATATGGGTTAATCCCTGCTACCCATATTTCTTTAGATATTAGGAGGTCCCTACTGGCTAATCCCTACTATCCACTAATGTTGGGATATTAAGAGGTCCACACGAGCTTATCCTTGTTATCCCTTTTGTTGTGAGGTCCGGTAGAACTAATTCCTAACACTCTGGTATTAGGAGGTTCTAGTGATTTGAACCCTACTATCTGGTGGGTATAGGTAGGTGCAGTTATCAAGGTCCATAATGCGAGCCACTGCACAGGTATAGATCCTGTTATCTAGTGTTAAAGGAGTTGTCTTTCGTATATGGGCCTAAATAACAAAAGGGTAAAATAATATAATACAGTAATTAGAGTTGCATATCACAATTGGAATAAGTAATAGCTAGAGAATAAGATAAATTGGACTTAATCATAATGTATCACAAGACACAATAAATTGAACATTATGTTATTTGACTAACCTAGGTATTTAACTGGTAATTAATGACAAGAATTATAGGTAAGGTAAACATGTGTGGCTAATAAGAATTGTATGATACATGTTGCATGTGTATGTGATATAATTCATACCTTTTATTTTGCTTAAGATTCTTGTCTTATACCATGTTTTTCTTTGAAACTATCTCTTTTGCTTTCGAAGCTTTGAGTTCCTTTCTATTGGCTCCCTTAATAATGATGTAGGTGATCAAATCAGCAAACAATAATTGTTTGTGCTTGTGTTTCAATTGTTACTTGTAATTGTGTCTCTCGATCTAATTTTTCATGAGGTTAGAATAGGAACTAGAAGAAAAAATGAGGAGTGAAATGGACGTATGGATCGAGTAGAGCCGGTTGGTGTGAACAATGGAGCAAAAATCTACTGAAGGGCAAAATGGTAATTATATTGAAAAGCCAAGGGTAAAATGGGAATTTCTCTATTCATGGCTAGAAAGGTGAGAAAGACCTATGGGAGTAATAAAGAAATGACCTATGGCATGGTAATGATGACAAAATGCGAGAAAAAATAAGTTCAAAAACGAGCCTCGGTGAATAGTGATAATCAGGCTGTGAATAGTATTCCCAGTCTAAATGGAGTTAACCCAATCAAAAATTAGTATTAATTATGAGATGCATTATAGTGAAATTTGAGAAGCATTTGAGATCATATAAGGGGTTAAAATCAAAAATAAAATCTAAATCACGGTGTAATGTGAATAGTAAACTAATCAGAGTTGAATATAAAAATTTAGAAACGTGCTCAGAATTGATAGTCAAAAACTATAAGGAATCCAAAAATCACAGTGTTGAAATTTTCTAAACATAGGAGGAATTAGAAGAAAATTATATAAATAAATTCAATTAAATGTATACATATTTAAGAAAAAATGGTGGAATACTTGTGTAGGGAGCATTTTTAGCCATTGGATTAAATAGTGGCATGATAAATCCTAGCAATCCAAGTGTATCCCATAATTATTGACATGGCAAATGACTAAAAAATATTAAAAGATAAATACACATGGATTTAATCTAGCCATCCATGTGTAAATACTATCTTTTAATCTCAACCATCCATTCACCATATAAATATGAAAATAATAATTAAATATTGATTTGTTTTTGGCCCATACATGTCTCTCCTTCCCTCTCTAAGTCTGAATTTTGTTCTTCTCTTTCTCTACCATTTTTACTGTGACACCCATTACCCATTCTATTAACGAACTCGAATAATAAGCAACACAGTACCGATATCTGAACTATGCTATGATAAATCCAAGGAATAATTTAAAACTTTGCCAAATATTAAAACATAATTTACATGTTTAATTTGATAAAAACATGAATTATTAAAAAAAAATTCAGGTATACTAATTTAGGTTCATTGTGTTAAAATTCTAGCAGCATAACAGCTATACCTGGACACTTTCCCAAATAATAACCTTTAGAAATAAGCACTTCTATAATATCTCATCACATCCCAACAACTTCTGGGTCCATCAACCCTCCAACAAATCATCACAAAATTGCACTTCATAACACAAAACAATACTAGTAAACAATCTCATAAAAGCTTTTAAAGAAAATTTAAAGTAATAAGTTAAATAAGTTTTACAGAATAACATTTCAAAATACAAATTAGGCCCAATCCCTTATTTCCACATAAGAGTGCTATCAATACAGTAACATCACTACAAATTATGCAAAATGGAAACCAAAATACCCTAATAGATGGTGGCTTCTTAATCTCCTGTGATATCGAGGCTTCGACTCTAATCTGTATTCTTTTAACCTACGTATCATAAAAATAAACACAATGAGTGCTTAAAGGTGAATCCAACATAATATATGCTCTATGTCAAGCAACAATGCAATACACACACAATTTACATCTTTAGAATCATAGCAATAAGTTACAAACATAAATTGTGACAACACCAACATAATTGAATAAACAAATTTTATATGTCAAACATCCACAATTAACATTATAGTACAATATCATAACCAATATCTCAAAAATGCATCTGAAACATAAAACACATGATTTAAACTTTTTATCAATATTTATTCAAAATTACATGCCTATACTTATAAGACAACAAACCAAACTAGATAACAAGACCATGATATGCCCGAAGGCCTAAATAATTATACCCACAGGTATCTAAGATAAATTCACCCGAAGGTGCCCAAGATAAATGTACCCATAGGTACCTAAGATAATTGCACCTAATGGCACCCAAGATAAGTGCACCCAAAGGTACTTAGTAACTGCTCTATATTCCCTAGTTAATCGATTAACCTATCCAACCTAGGTTGTCTTAAAACTTTATCCTTAATACAACCAAATTAATCATGCTTATATGCACACCTTACTCAATACTTACCATAATCCAAATTTTCACAATTACATTGTATGTATGTTTAACTCATATGTGCTTTATGCTTGTAAAGCTTTTCAAGAATAATTAAACATTAAAGAGAATGTATAAGGCCATTCGGCCAAACCAAAATAAGGCCTCATACGTGCATTTCCTTTTAATCATTCTTAAGTGTATAATAAACATAACAAGCACATCAAATTCTTAAAAGTCATTCATTATTTATTATGTAATCTATGCACCCACATGCACTTAGGCCATAATGACATAACCAAATATCCATACATTACACAATTCAAAATTTGATATTTTAGCCATAGAAGTTTTGGCTAAGACCAAAGTTCCCATTTATAAACATCAATCATATTAATATACTTAATTTTCATTAACCATCTTTCCTCACATACATATTCATCACATCCATAACATAATAGGTCATTAACATCACACGCAAACATCTTGAAAATTTTGGCCATATGCATTCCATAATCATCATTAAAATTCAACTATATGTATATTAACATACTTAATTTTCATTAACCATCTTTCCTTACATACCCATTCATCACATCCATAACATAATAAGTCATTAACATCACACACAAGCATCTTGAAAATTTTGGCCATACGTATTCCATAATCATCATTAATATTAAACTATATATATATATATATATATATATATATATATATATATATAGATATATATAATTATGTCGAGAAAAACAAA
>CANXYI011895469.1:0-16420 GCA_948208565.1 Hura crepitans | reverse complement strand
GGAACTAACTCTTGTGTGTGTGTGTGTGTGTGTATATATATATATATATATATATATATATATATATACACATACAAACCCCTTAATGCTTTGATTAGAGGGAAATAGAAATAAACTCAGAAGTTTTCTTATATGAGGTTTGAGATATTTTGCTACCATATATCTTTAATAGTTTCCAAAATTGTCTATAAGAAAGAGTGTTGTTGTAAGACCCAAAAAGGTAAGGAAGGCCAATAATAACACAAAAGATTCTTCATACCTTTAAGGTATCTGATGAGAATGGTGCAAAGCTGAAGCCTTCAGGGAAGCTTGGTGGACCCTCATTCATAAGTAAAGTATATGTTTCTATCATATGTGATTATTATTCATGTCTAATAAAGTTGCTAATGGAGATTGGCATAGAGGTTTAGCTTTAACAGAAGCTAGATGTGTTGAGCTAAGTACAATACTTAGACAACAAGATTTTAACTTTGCTTTGTATGAACTTGGCATAACTCAAATTGAAAAATTGATAGCCAGAAGTGACATACAAGAAATTATTTCCATGAGAGATATTAAATGTAAAGAGCAATTAGATAAGACTTTGGACTTCTTTAAATTCAAACACTTGGAAAAACTTGGTGCATTTGCTCGAAGGTTAAATAAGCAATAATATTGAGAATGTTATGCAAAAATTGTGTTTAATAAAGTTTAGTAATAGAAATGAAGTAGTCTATTTTAAAAGATAATTAGTGTCTAATGGTTGAGAAATAATTGAAGTATATATAGCTAATCATAATGAGTATTTTCACTATAAAGAGCATACAAAAATATCAACTTTGTTTAATATCAATAAAGTTGATTGTGATGGGTAGTAGATCTGGGCTCAAGATATCTTGCAAAGAACCAAGAACTTACCCTAGAGAGTTTTAGGACTGGACCTCTGATGCTTAAGTTAGCAAGATGTTTAAGAAGGAGGATAACAGAGTATAGAGAGGTAGAAACATATATATGCTAGAGAGAGAACCTGTAAGGGGGTCACCACTTATATAATTTATATGAAGTGTCTATGTAATGCCCTAAAATCTCACTTTCGTGAATATTATTTTCCGGGGCATAAATAGTGTCTCCTGAGTAACTGGACCACAATGAGGTGGCTAAAAGGGAGTACCAGTCATTGAACTATGATGGGTAAAATAACAATGAAAATGAAGTTATTTGCACTAGCCACTGAACTAATAAAATTTTTCACATCAATATCTAGTGAATAATGATTTAAGTTTATATCGTGTTGGAAAATGGTCGAGATGTGCCAGATTGACTTGAAAATGGCATAACCTGAAGGTCAAGAATTCCAAATAGTTCAATGGTGGTAGATTAAAATTTTCTGACATTAATTGATATTTAATTAGAATTTCTTAAATATATGAGTGAATAGTTAATCTAGTTTCCATTGGAATTTAGGCCCGAGATTTTAGAGGTCCCCTAATTGAGAATTTCTAGCATTTTTCTAGGTAATTAAAGGCGCTCTTGATCACGATTGTAGTTTTATTTTTGAATTTGGAGTTGTATATATTTTTTATGAATTTTTCTAATTTATGGTGTATTATGAAAATTAGAGTACTTAGAGGAGGACAAGACCAAGGGTAAGGAAAAGCTGTAGAATCACATCCAAGATGTTCAATAACATCTATGTAAGTGTATTCGATAAAATATGTGCTTAGAAGTGTGAATTGTGAAAATTCTATAATAGGTGTTATTTAGGGTTTCCATGATTTTAAAGGTTAGAATAACCTTAAATTAGCTTTCGGGTTTATTAGGGTTTAATTCAAATGAAAAATAGAGTGAAAATGAGTTTAATACGGAAGGTGGAAAAATATGCATGTAGTATGGAATTTAGGGACATAGATTTAATTTATGAAATTATTGTATAATGAAAGAAAAGTATAGTGTAATGACCTAGAATAAGTGATTGTAACACGTACTGGGAATGTGCATTGACAATTATATGAAATGAGGTAAATGTAGTGCATGAAATGTATGTGTGCATGGTGGCATATGTAGTGCATTTTATGTATAACCTATGAATTAGTGATGATACTCAACAATGCATGCAATGTTAATGGTTAACATGAGAATTTAAGATGATGAATGATGATGTACGTAATAAAAATGGTATCATAAGAAAAATGGCATGAGATAGCTACTTCAAATGATAATGCTTGATAAGAATGGATGCATACATGATGAGATCCGTATAATGAAGTGAGTAAAATGTATAAATACTGAGTAACATGTCTATGATTGAAATGCATGCTTACCATGAATGCATATATATGCATATGCATATTTTATCAAATACACCACTAAGCTTTATGCTTAGTGCATCATGTTTTCCAATGTGTAGGTCGTAGATAGATCCAGCTTTAATTCAACCTCAAGACAGCAGTGCAGTATGGAAAGCCTCACATCATGGTATAATTTTGTATATCTTTAGTGTGATGTAAATAATGTTAGATGGCACTCCTATATATGTAAATAAGGTATGGGTCCAGTATAATTATGTATATGTATAGTTTATCGAAGTACATTGTTCATGTAAATTAAATAGACAAGTATCAGTAGTATATGATTAGTGTGTGATGTGTGCTCGATATATTGTGAGATTAAGATTACGATGCATGCTGAAACTGTGATGTGTGTTATGACTGTGATGCATCTAATGTCACTGTGTGCTGGTTGATGATATTAGAGGGTCAGAAGGATCCAATTGGCTAAGTTTGAGTTTGGAAATATTATAGAAGTGTTATTTATATAGGTGTATTTTAGGATTTGACACCAAAAAAACCATTATGCGATCGAATTTCTGTCAAAATGAAACAGTAATATCTTATGCATCTGTGTTTATAACATTAGTTTAAATTACAATAGGCCCTAGATGCTTATGAGGTAGGCAAGTATAGTAGGGTTCTAAAAAGACAATGATACAGCTAAGTAAAACTGGTTAACATGTTATCTCTTATTCAGATTAAGAACAGTTCAGGTAAGAGGTGTCACAATGTGCCATATTTCATTCTGATTTGGCTATTAAGTCAGATGAAGGATGTCATTTTAGGTGGTATCAAAGTCTGGTTTAGGTGTTCCTAGGCTGCATATGAGTGTCTTAAAGTTTATATACACATACATCACACAACATTGTACTGCTTGAGGCTAATATTTATTTCTTGATATATATTAAAGATAAGTGATCAAAGACCACCTGCTAGTGTTGAAGAGGTAGAAAGCTATACTCCTACAATGGTCCAGGAGCCAGCAAGCTCAAAAGCACCTGTACCCAATGATGCTACATAGCTAGCACTTGCACAGTCGACATAAGTACAATCAGCACTGATACATCAGGTGGTCGAGGTATTCAGATAGGTTGCTAGAGTTGTTACTCCTCTTCCACCACTAGCACCATAGCAACCCTAATGCCACAGGCCCTCTAGAAAACTTATCTAGAACATGTAAAGAAAATGGGGGCAATTGACTTTCTAGGTAATGATAGAGATGACTTAACCATAATAGAATATTGGCTTGAGAGAACACCATAAATATTGAAGTAATTGGAGCGCACACCTAAAGAAAGATGGATTTATGCCATATCCTTGTAGCAGAAACAAGGATTTCATTAGTGGTAAATAATTGCAAAAAGGAAAGCTACAATGGACCTAACTTTAGAGTTCTTTCTCCCAGAGTTTAAGAAATGATATATCATAAAAGGTTACTTAGAGAAAAAGAGACAACAGTTCTTGGACTTAAAACATAAGGGAAAACCTAGGTATGTAATAGAGATTATGCCCCGGGAGGAAGAGAGATGTAGAAGGTTTGAGAAAGGTCTCAACATAGATATTCGACTATAAGTGGTAGTGAATAAGATTTGGGAGTTCTCCACACTACTAGCTACAACTTACACTATGGAAGACATATTGAATGAGAGAAGAGAAAATTTCTAGAAGAAGAGGTCCTTTACAGCGAGCCAAGCCAGCTCAACACTAGAAGATAGTAAAAAGTAAAAGGGAGGCCTCCGTGCATTAGCACTATAGAGGTCAACCCCAACTCAGAAATCAGGCCTAGTAGGGCAATTCAGGCCCCACTAGCAGTAGAGGCTAGCCATAAATGCTCCAGTTTCCATAGCTAGAAGTGCAGTACTTATATGTGGCATGTGTGGCAGAAGACATAGAGGCATATATTGGAGGTCAATCCCAAGAGGTTGTTATAAATGCTGCTCCAAAGGCCACTACCAAAAGGACTACCCTTTGCAACCTGACATTGATAATTCTAATAGGCTCCAAGCCTCATCTCCCACACCAGTTAAGAGCCAGAAGAAAAGTAAGGGAGATAAAGTAGGGACTAGCCAGAGGCCTTGGTGGAAGGAAAGCTAGAGAACTAAGGCTCGCTAATATGCAATTTGAGCTTGAGAAGAGACAGACTCCTCAGATTAACTGCTGGTACATTTTACTTCTTTGATGTATCCGTTTTGGCATTAGTTGACCTAGGGTTCACACACTCTTATGTTTACACCATAGTAGCATAAGATAGGGGCCTTCAGTCAGAACCTTTAGACATGGAAATTATAGTTAGTAACCCATAGGGCAACATGTGATAGTGAAAAAAGTATATAGGGATTGTCTTTTAGTTGTTCGGGGACAGGTCTTTCCCACTAACTAGATTAAACTACCCTTTAATGAATTTGATGTCATACTAGGATTGGACTAGTTATCTAGGCATAATGCTACAATAAACTATAGACAGAAAAGACTCACTCTTCATATTGCAAACAAAGAGGAAATTATAGTAGTGGGTGAGAGAACCGATTTCTTATCTAATGTGATTTCAGTAGTAGCAGTAAGGAAACTGATCTAGAAAGGTTGTTAAGCATACTTGACACATGTAGCAGATACTAAACAAGTAGAACCCGATGTTAGCCAAATACCAATAGTAGCAGAATTTTTTAATGTTTTTCCAGATAAGCTACTAGGGTTACAACCTGAACATTAAATAGAGTTTGCCATTAAGGTGTACCCAGGCACAACACCTATATTAATAACCCTTTATTGAATGGCATCTGTAAAGCTAAAAGTACAGTTGTAGGAACTATTAAACAAAGGGTTTATCAAACCTAGTGTTTCACCCTAAGGAGCACCAATGTTGTTTATAAGGAAAAAAGATGGTTCACTACAGTTGTGCATAGACTATAGGCAACTCAATAAGGTGACTATCAAAAACAAATATTCATTACCCATAATTAATGATATTTAATCAGCTAAAAGGGTCCAGTATCTTTTCAAAGATTGACTTGAGATCCGGTTATCATCAACTCTAGATAAAGGAATCTGACATTCCAAAACTAGCTTTTTGTACTAGGTATAGACATTATGAATTTTTAGTGTTGCCATTTGGGCTAACCAATGCCCCCTCTCATTCATGGACCCAATAAATCAGATATTCTGATTGTACTTAAACCAGTTTGTGGTAGTTTACATTAATGACATTATGGTGTATTCTAAAACTAGAAAAGTGCATGAATAGCATCTCAGTCTAACAGCATATCAGGCTAGTGTTGCAAACATTGAGAGAGAAATAACTATATGCCAAGTTGAGCAAGTGTGAATTCTAACAAAATGAAGTAGCATTTTTGGGACACATCGTGTCAGCTAATGGGATTAGGGTGGACCTAAGCAAAATTAAAGCTATGTTGGAATGCAAACCCCTGAGAAATGTGATAGAAATCAGACGTTTTTTAGGGTTGGCTAGATATTATATGTAGTTTGTCAAAGGGTTCTCAATATTGCTGCTCTTATGACATGCCTATTAAGAAAAGATGTGAAATTCATATAGGATCAAAAATTCCAAGAAAGTTTTGATAGGTTAAAAGCTAGATTGACAAAAGCTCTAATCCTTACATAGCTAAAACCTATAAAGGACTTTGTTATCTATATTGATGCAAGATGGAAGAGCGGTAGCATATACATCCAAACAAAAACCACATAAAAGGAATTATCCAACTCATGATTTAGAGTTAGCAATTATTGTTTTCACTTTGAAAATATAGAGGCACTATCTATATGGTGAAAGATTCTATGTATACATAGACCTTAAAAGCCTAAAATACTGGCCTACCTAGAAAGAATTGAACTTAAGGCAGTGAAAATGGATGGAGTTGATCAAAGACTATGATTGTTTGATTAACTACTATCCCAGTAAGGTGAATGTGGTGGTAGATGCATTAAGCTAGAAACTTTTATGCACCCTAAAGACAATGAATGTCCAGTTACAGTGCCGAAAGGATGGGGCTTTGTTAACTGAATTACAAGTAAAGCCTAACTTGATTCAATAAGTGAAGGAAGCACATCAAGATGATGATCAACTTCATCATATAATGGGTCTAATCAAAATGGGGAAGCGTACTGAGCATAAGATTAAACTAGATGGATGTCTATATTATCATGGTCAACTGTGTGTACCTAACATAGAAGATATTAAAAAGTAGATATTACAATAATCTCATAATTCCCCTTATACCATGCATCCTAGGAGCATGAAGATGTACCAAGACTTGAAACCTTATTACTGGTGGCCACGAATGAAAAGTGATATAGCTGAATATGTGATTAGATGCCTCACTTATCAGTAAGTGAAGGCTAAACACCAAATTTTTTCTAGATTGCTTCACCCTATAGCAATACCAGAATGGAAATCGGAAAGAATCACAATAGACTTCTTAACAGGACTAACCATGACAAGGAGTAAATATGATACAATGTGGGTAATTATAAATAGACTAACTAAGATAACACACTTCATCCCAGTGAGAATGGATTACTTTTTGGAGAAACTTGCATAGGTATATATTGATGAAATTGTTAAATTACATGGACTATTGACATCTATTATCTCAGATCAAGACTTAAGGTTCACATTTAGGTTTTGGAAGAAATTACATGACGCCTTAAGTACTTGACTTACCTTTAGTACAACATTTCACCCACAAATAGATGGTTAATCAGAATGGGTGATCTAGATATTAGAGGACATGTTGAGAAGCTGTGCCATCTAGTTTAAGGGTAATTGGGATCGATAGTATCCTTAATAAAACTTGCATACAATAACAAGCCATCAAGCAAGCCTGAGAATGGCACCGTACAAGGCTCTATACGGGAGAAAGTGTAGAACTCCATTATGCTGGACAAAATTTAGTGAGAACAAGCTGATGGGGGCAAACTTGATTAAAGATGCAAAGAGAAAGTTAAAGTTATTAGAGACGAGTTGAAGGCAGCGACAAATAGACAAAAATTATATGTAAATTTAAAGAGAAAGCCAATCAAGTATGAAGTTGAGTATAAAGTCTTTATAAAGGTATCACCTTAGAAGAAAATACTTTGATTTGGCAAGAAAGGCAAGTTAAGCTCGAGTTTCATTAGCCCTTATGAGGTGACTGAACGTGTTGGACTAGTAGCATATAGATTGGCATTGCCTCCAGAATTATAGTAGATCTATGATGTATTTCATGTCTTAATACTAAGAAAATACCAATCGGACCCTTCACATGTACTTTCAATAAAAGAGACAAAAGTACAACCAGATCTATCATATGAAGAAGAACCGATTTAGATCCTGACATGTGAAGTAAAAGAGCTATGCAATAAGACAATCCCACTGGTAAAGGTATTGTGGAAACATCACGTTTCACAACAAGCAACATAGGAAAGCGAACAATAAATGAGAGTAATATCCATAACTATTTGAACTAGGTAATTTTTTAGGATGAAATTTCTTAAAAGGGGAAGCAATTGTAATGCCCAAAAATCTCGATTTCATGAATAGTACTTCTCAGGACATGAAAAGTGGCTTCCGAGTAATCGGGTCACACTAAGGTGGCCAAAAGGGAGTACCAGTTATTGAACTATAATGAGCAAAATAATAATGAAAATGAAGTTATTTACACTAACCACTAAACTAATAAAATTTTTCACATCGATATAGTGACTTAAGTTTACATTGTGTTGGAAAATGGCTAGGATGTGCCCGGATTGACCTGAAAATATCATGCCTTGAAAGTAAAAAATTCCAAATAGTATAATGCCAATGGAATTGGAATTTTCTAACATCACTTGATATTTAATAGGAATTTCTTAAATAGGCGAGTGAATAGTTAACCTAGTTTCCATTGGAATTTGAGCCCGAGATTTAAAGGGTCCCTTAATTGAGAATTCCCATAAATTTTGGTATTAAAAGTAATATTTTTAAAGACCTCTAACATTAAAACTATATTTTAAAGCTTAAAATGTAAATAGAATTAAAATGGATCACCACGTGGCGAAATCATAGCCATCCAACTCTTAGTATAAATAGTGTATGGCGTGTGTATGTGTATGGGATCAATTATGGTCATCTTCTCCCTTAAAACACCCCAAAGCTGATGCCATCTCCCTTTTCTCTCTCATCCCCTATTTTTCTTCATATTTCACTCAATTCTCCTCGAAAATCTTTTAATTAATACATGGAAAATGATCCTTACAGCATCTAAAGCTTGATTCTAGTGTCAGTTTCGTGCAAAAAGGCTGTTTAGAGGTGAAAACTAAGGTTTAATGGTTTAGGATTTTGAACCCTTAAATCACACCAAAACCTAATTTGAGCCCTCGAGCTTTTTTCTAAGAAACTAAAAACACTTTAGATCATAGTTCTAGTTTTATTTTTGAATTTGAAGTTGTATATATATATTTTTATGAATTTTTCTAATTTATTGTGTATTATGGAAATTAGATAACTTGGAGAGGGATAAGACCAAGGGCAAGGAAAAGCTGTAGAATGATATCCGAGACATTGAATAACATCTCTGTAAGTGTATTTGATAAAATATCTGCTTAGAAGTGTGAATTGTGAAAATTCCATAATAGGTTGCATTTAAGGTTTACATGATTTTAGGGGTTAGAATAACCCTAAATTAGCTTTGGGGGTTTATTAGGGTTTAATCTAAAAGAAAAATGGAGTAAAAATGAGTTAAATACGGAAGGTGAAAAAATGTGCAAGTAGTATGAAATCTAGGGACATAGATATAATTTATAAAATTGCTGTATAATGAAAGAAAATTATAGTGTAATGACCTAGAATAAGTGATTGTAACACATACTAGGAATGTGCATTGATGATTATATGAAATGAGATGAATGTCGTACATTAAATATATATGTGTGCATGGTGGCATATGCAGTGCATTTTGTGTATAACCTATGAATTAGTGTTGATACTTAGCAATACACACAATGTTAATGGTTAACATGAGAATTTAAGATGATGTATGTAACAAAAATGGTATCATGAGAAAAATGGTGTGAGATAGCTACTTCAAATGATGATGCTTGATAACAATAGATGAATGTATATAATGAGATCCGTATAATGAAACGAGTAACATGATACTGGCATTGTGACACCTTCTACCCAAAACGTACATCGAATCGAGTAGAGAGCACCAACACATTCCTGATATCTGATATGGGATAGGTTGCCTATCCATCCTAAGCATGGCCACCCACCTTAGGACACGAGTGTACTTGCTCATCACATTCATACTAGGGAAGGTCAGGCTCTGATACCAATTATAATGGCCCGACCCACCTGGTTAGTGTTGTTCGCTTTGGCTTAGGTTGCCCGATCACCTCATGACTGTGTCCCTTGGGCAAAAAGTGCAACACAAGGACTTCTCAAGAGGTCACCCATCTTAGTACTGCTCTCACCTGAATACATTTAACTTCAAAGTTCTGATGGAATCCGATACCTTAACACCTAAAAGCGCGCTAATTAGGGGTACCAAAGCCCTACTTATAAGGCCTTTACTATTTTCCCTCGATTTCGATATGGGACAGGTTGCCTATCCATCCTAAGTATGGCCACCACACCATAGGACACGAGCGTCCTCGCTCATCACACTCATACTAGGGAGGGTTAGGCTCTAATACCACTAAGTGTGACACTCTCTACCCAAACCATACACCAGACTCGAGTAGAAAGTGCTAGCACATTCACTCCATTCTAATATGGGATAGGTTGCCTATCCATCCTAAGCATGGCCACCCCACCTTAGGATATGAGCATCCTTGCTCATCACAATCGTACTAGGGAGGTTCAGGCTCTTATACCAATTGTAACGGCCCAGCCCGCCTGGTTAGTATTATCCACTTTGGCCCGGGTTGCCCTATCCCCTCACAACTTCATCTCTTGGGCAAAGGGTGCAACACGAGGACTTCCCAAGAGGTCACCCATCTTGGTATTACTCTTACCTAAACACATTTAATGGAGGGAAGATGGTAAAAGCCTCATAAATAGGGCCTTGGTACCCCTGGTTAGTGCGTTTTTGGGTGTTAAGGGATTGGATCCCATCAGAACTCTGAAGTTAAATGTGTTCAAGCAAGAGTAGTATTAAGATAGGTGACCTATTAGGAAGTCCTCGTGTTGCACCCTTTGCCTAAGGGACAAAGCCATAAGGTGATTGGACAACCCGGGTCAAAGTAGACAATACTAACTAGGCGAGTCGGGCTATTACAATTGGTATTAGAGCTTGACCCTCCCCAGTATGAGTGTAATGAGCGAGGATGCTCATATCCTAAGGTGGAATGGCCATGCTTAGGATGGATAGGTAACCTATCCCACATCAGAATGGAGGGAAGATAGTAAAGGCCTTATAAGCAGGGCCTTGGTACCCCTGGTTAGTGCACTTTTAGGTGTTAAGGGATTAGATCCCATCAGAACTCTAAAGTTAAACGTGTTTAAGTGAGAGTAGTACCAAGATGGGTAATCTTTTGAAAAGTTCTCATGCTGCATGCTTTGCCCAATGGGAGTGGCCACACTTGAGACGGATAGGCAACCCTTTATCGGAATTAAGGGAAGATGGTGGATTATGAATTATAAAAGTGGAAACAAAGTAGCCCATATATGTTAGACAACATGTTGGATGGGTTGACTAGTCAATTACGGGATACAGCAGCTACTAGAACACTTCAGCGTCATTGATATTCAAATTTGATTACATTTGATTATATAATATGGGTGCAGCCATCGAGAGGTTCGACATAAGCACTGCACATATTCTTAAGTGAGTGTACCCACCAAAAGATTCAATACGACCACTACACACCTGTATACTAACTCTATTGATGATATTAATCATAATATGAGTGCAACCACTTAGAGGTTCAATAGAACCACTACACATAATTTAAAGTTGGTATGGCTGCCGGGAGGTTCAGCAAAACCACTGCATATGACATTAAATTGACATACTGGTGTAGCAGCGCAGAAGTGCAAAATATTGGCCACTACATAATATGATCCCGATATCCAGTACTTGGATATGTGTCTTCCAGATATGGGCTAGAAAATAGAAATTATGGAAATAGATATAAGGATATGAAATAAACCAATGAACAGTTATGGGTTAACGAGTTAAGTAAATCGAAAATAACTTTATATTGACATGATAATTGACTTGGTTAATGAATAGTTGACTTAGTAATGGTTGGTAATATAAAATGAGTTAATTATAATTACACGTAGTAATCTAGGACAGGTAAGTAGCATGAAATGAGTACACATAGGCTATAGTAACATAACAACCTAAGATGACTAAATGATAATAACACAACCGAGTAAAAATGCATAACTACTGAGTAACATGTCCATTATTGAAATGCATGCTTACCATGAATGCATATGTGTATGTGTGCATATTTTATTGAATACACCACCAAGCTTTATGCTTAGTGCATCGTGTTTTTTGATGCGTCGGTTGTAGATAAATCCAGCTACAATTCAACCTTGAGACAGTAGTGCAGTGTGAAAAGCCTCTCATCTTGGTGTAGTTTTTTATATCTTTAGTGTGATATAAATAATGTTAGCTGGCACTCCTATTTATGTAAATAGGGTATAAGTGTAGTATAATCACATATATGTATAGTTTATCAAAGTACACTATTCATGTAAATTAAATAGACAAGTATCAGTAGTATATGATTAATGTGTGATGTGTGCACTATATATTATGAGATTGAGATTATGATGCATGCTAAGACTGTGATGTGTGTTATGACTGTGATGTGACTAATGTCATTGTGTGCTGGTTGATGATAGTAAAGGCTCAAAAAGAGCTAATTGGCTAAGTTTAAGTTTAAAAATATTATAAAAGTGCTACTTTTATAGGTTTATTTTGGGACTTGACACCAAGCAGCCATTATGCTGCCAAATTTTTGTCAAAATAAAACAGTAATATCTTATGTGTTTGTGGTCATAACATTAGTTTAAATTACACATAGGCCCTGGATGCTCAAGAGGTAGGCAAGCATAATAGGGTTTTAAAAAGACATATATACAGCTAGGTAAAATCGGTTAATGTGTTATCTCTTATTTAGACTGAGAATGGTTTAAGTAGGAGTTGTCATAATGTGCCATCTCTTCTTCAGATTTAGCTACCAGGTCAGATGAAAGGTGTCATAATCTAACTTGTGCAAAAGATCAGAGTTTGTTTACTTGAGTGTGGTGACTATGGTCAATGGATATTCTTTTTAGCTGGGCTTAAGTGATGCCTATTGTCCTATGGGGAGTTAGGCAATATGGACACTATCATTTGTCCTCCCTAAGATGGTCTGATAATCGTACATGCAAATTCAAGGGCATAAACATGAACAAAGTGATTCACAACTTTGGTCTATGTGGCCGATAGGTTTAAGGAGAAGCCTTTTAAACCTTAAAGCTATGTGGTTGATCGCTTTAAAAAGAAGTCTTTTAGACTTTCAAGCTATGTAGCCAATCAGGCTGAAGTTTATTTTCATGTCCTGATGCTACCGTTATGTCATTCTGCTAGGGCGTAGACTATATATAGGGTCTTGAATAACATTGCTTGATTTTTACATCTCTTTTATCCTTATTGTAGTATTATTTTGGCTTTAAAGTTTTTGCTTTCTTCTATTTTTTTGGTTTGCTTACATCATTTGAGGCACTTTTTATTTGAATCCAATTATTTTCTTTCTTCCCTGTAAAATGAGTTCTTCTAGCTCATCTTTAATATCTTTCTCTTCTTCTTCTTCTTCTAGGTCCTTTAATATTAGAACTAGGGTCTCATCTTTGCCTTTATCAAGTGTACCCAGCTCTAGCAGGCCTCCAGGTGTCAGAGATATTGACATTTCTTTTATGGACAATTTTGTATGGTGTTGGAAATATTGACATTTCTTTTATGGAAAATTTTGCATCTTTACCTTCCATCAGGAAATTTTCTAGGATGACTTACCCCACATTAAAGAAAAATATAAGATCCCTGATGATGTAGTTACACTCGTTTGTCCATAAAATATAGGGCTATTGAATGTTACTTTTAGTAACTAGTTTTTTTTTTTTACTCTTTTAAGTGTTTCTTTGAATTTGGCTACCATTTTCCTTTATTTCTATTCTACATAGATGCCTTGAACACATATGGGTTTAGTCCATCATAAATTTCTTCAAACGGTTATGTGTCCGCAGGTAATATGATATCGTTCCCAGTGTTGTACTCTTTATTAGTTTTTATTACTTGTCCAATCAAGAGTAAACTGGGTTTGTAAATTTCATCGCTACAATCGATCAATCTTTAATAAGAGTGAATAAATCAAATAAAGGGTTTAATCAACACTTTTTCTTATAGGTAAAAAAGGGGGATAACTAAGGGTCAAGCTCAACCAATCGGATAAGTGTAATTTCTTAAAAGTTATGTCATTTTCACTTCCTCGCATTAGAAGCAATTTCTAAAAACTTCTATTGAAGGCTAAAAAGTCTTCTTTTTCTTATATTTACTCCTTTTTTTCTGTATATGGTCCTGATGATTCTTCAGAGGGTATATGTTCTTAAGTGATTCTTCATTGTTTACTTTGATATGTTCTATTGTTGTTTTCTTGTGACTAACCATTTTGTTTAATTATAGGTAGTATGTCTTCTCATCAGCAAGCTATTCTAGAAGCATAAAAGAAGGTTTTACCATAAAAGATAAAAGCTTCTACTCAAACTACTGATGCTGCTGCTCTACTCCCTCAAAAAATATGTAGTTGGTTGAGGAAGAGGTAAGGGCATTGTTAAAACCTATCATTGGTAATTGGCATAAATACATTCTCAAAAATAATATATGTGAGGCTCTGATCGGGTCTTTGTTGCAATTTTCTAAAGAATATGCTTGTGCTAAACCTATAACTATAGCTTCTCCTATTGATGTAGTTACTCCCACTCTTTCCCTAGCTAAAAAATCCCTAATTAGGTTTAGTTCATCAATAGCAGCTCTCCTGACACCGAACACGACTTGGTAAGAATGTTTATAAGGAGGTTAGGTAATGCGGCTTCCTCACAAAATTTAAACATCACACACATCTTTCTTTATAATTTGAATTTTTTGATAGACACTGAGCAAACCAAAAGGATTCCCAATTTGAAGACCATTACTAATCAAGCAAGGAGTTACCATTTCTAAGTACATGATTTTTAATTTTAATATGCTTAGTTTTTTATTTGTGTTTACACTAATAGGCTTTCTTTCTATCCACTTATTAGGAATACAATTACTCCAAATTTTAGGATTTTGCACTTTCTAATTTGTGCTACAAACCGTGCTTGAGAAGGGAAAAGTGGAGGAGGTCGATCAACTTCTAATTGTTACGGAGGCTAAATCTGAGCAATTTTGGAATGATTATGAGGAAATCAAGAAATAGAAAGACAATCAAGACAAATATATTCTTAGCCTCAATATCAAACTTAAGGATGCCGAATTAGAGACAACTAAAGACTCCTAAATTGTAAAGCTTTAGAAGCATGTTGGGAGCTCAAAGCTAATGAACAAGTTTTGATTTTTGAGCATAATAAAGCATTAAAAGCTTTAGAAAAGGAAATAATCAAGATTGGAGGCCTCTTGGTGGAATTCCAGCTTAATTTAAAGTTAGAGGTTTAAAAGTGTTTCCCCAACTAAGAACTTTTATGGGTTGATAACATAGATAGGAGTCCAACTAAGTTTTAACACAAGGGGTGTTGCTGCTAAAGAGCTTGGTCCTTCTTCTCCTTAAGAATAAAACTATTATTATCATTATTTTTATTATTTTCATGCAAGAATTCTTACTATAGAATAAAAAGAATTTTTCTCATCCTTCGTGCTTTTGTCTTTTGTGATTATGCTTATTTCATTTGCAACTTATTTGGTATATATCGCATGTTTCTGATTGGGCTTTTATGGCATAGGAGGCAAAACCCTATTTTCATAGGTAAAACGGCTTCAAAATCTAGTTACCTTTTACTTTCCTAAGGCATTAGGGTGTTATTCTGTATGCCTATAGCACACTATTGAGCTCTTCAATCTAGTTGCCTTTTACTTTCCTAAGGCATTTCTTTAACCCTTCTAACAGAGTTTTGTTTGACACTTTGGTTATTCCATTAGTTTGTAGGTGTGTGACTGCTGTGAACCAAAGTTATATTTCAAGGCCTTGACAAAACTCTCTGAAAAGTGACCTATCAAATTGCTTTTTATTACTGGTTATGAAGACTCTAAAGAGATCAAAATGATAGATGATTTTTTTCTAAAAAAAGTCTTACACTTTTGCCAATGTAATTGTAACTTTTGGCTTTACCTCTATCCACTTTGTGAAATATTCTACTACTAATATTACAAATTTTTGTTACCCTTTGCCAAGTGTGAATGGGCCTAAGATGTCAAGTCCCTACTGGTTAAATGGCTATAAGATCTCGACTAGCTACTACTCTACTCTCTGCTCCCTCACTATCCAACCATGAACCTAGCACTAGGCATATCTCTGTACCATCTCTCTTACGTCTTTTAGTACAGTTAGCCAATAGCATCTGGTTTGAAATACCTTCTTGGTCATGGCTTTGCTTGCTTTGTGTGCTCCGTTTATTCTGTTATGGATTTCCTTAAGGATGTATTTCCCTTTTTTGGGAGTTATACATTATAACCACAGGTTGGTCATGAATTTTTTGTATAGCTTCTTATCTATTATGGAATAAATGAGGGAATTTCTTGCTATCTTTTTGGTTCATTCTCTACTTCTAGGAATTTACGCGTTCAAATAAAGTCTATCAGTGGACTCATCTATGTGTCATCTATGTTTACCAACATTATGTTCGCCTCTTAGAATATGGGAATGCTAGTTTCTTCAACTTTTGTTTTCACCCTTATAAATTTATCAAAAGCTATTATTTTGCTGACAACTTGTCATGACCATTATTGGCTGGTGGGTTTTTTTTATTCTCCACATGATCCCATTGTCTTTCAACTCTTTCAGTATATTTGTTTTGCCTTTTCTAAGTATTTTATCATGGTCACCTCTTTTGCCTCAAAATTGCCTTGAATTTGGCTTGTCACCAGTTGGGAATCACTTTTATG
>CANXYI011895464.1:0-13521 GCA_948208565.1 Hura crepitans | reverse complement strand
CTTAATCCGCTAAAAATTCTTCAATATTTCTTGGTGTTTTACTGAGTGGGTCCTTATGTTGTGCCTACCTTATCTGGGTGGTGGTTCCAATTTATTCTGTTAATCGTTTTTTTTTCTCCAGAATTTGGAATTTATCATTCTTTTTTCATCTCATCATCTGAAACAAATTTGGGTGTTCAACCCTGTGGATGCATCTTATGGCTACCTTATGATGTAGTTGTCATTATTTGGTCTAATCATTTGGATCCCATGTGAAGGTTATGTAATCTGCTACAAGTTATTACCTTACTTCAAACATGAATTTCTAAAGGGGTGCAGTAATGAACTTCCAGTGGGTAACTAATAATCTTGTTATTAGGACAGCAAGTGCAGTACCCAATTATGTAGGATTTCTTCCTAGGCTGAATGTTTGCTGCATAATTCTTTTCTTTGGCTATTTCACTTGTTTATGTGAAGAATTCGGTATTCATATGATAATATTTTGGTAATTGCATTTGTAAAAAGGAGAAAGAAAATATAGCAATCCTCTAGCATTTTTCCATGATGCAAATGTTCTTGATAAGTTGAAGGTTCGTAGTGCTAGCATTGCACTGAGGAGAAAAAGATGGAATCTTTTTCTTTTTTTTCTTTCTTGTTGACAGATCTCTTCCTTCAGAGTTGGATCTCTGTAGTTTTTCTTCAGAAGTGGTTAGGATTTTGTACTCTTATAGAATTGGTATAGCTATGTAAAATTGATTGATTTGTGGTGTTGCATTCACTTTAGTGCGCTACTAAAATGGGTGGCAAATTGGGTTTTTGCTGCTTGTGACCTCTATAGAGGTTTGTTTTTGCAACTTTATAATAGATGCAGGCACATTTGATTGGCTTGATTTTAAATTTTGTTTTCTTGTGTTCTTTAGGGATTCCTGCATGTGTCTCTGTGGCATCTTCGGTGGATGGTAAAGGAGTGAGTTCTGGTTATGCTGGCCACCACCCATCCCTAATGCCACCTCCTACAAAACGCTCTAAACTGTATGATTTCTTCATTCTTAATGAAATGTGACTACTTTAAATTATGTTTATCCACACATTCTCAAGTATCTTGGAAATTTTCTCTTCTGATTTTGATATATATTCTGCATTGATATCCTTATTATTTTTGTTGTTAACTCTTTCTCATTATTAACCTTCAATTTTGTGCACTCTTGTTGTTAAAGGTTGTTCATTTGTTGGGGTGTCTTTGCTGAGAACATTTCCACTGTTTTTATTAGCAATTAAACAGGAGTATATTTTTTGTAACTAGAAAATGCTATTTGAATTTTCAGTGTCATGCGTCTTTATTGTGTAGAAAGTGATAAGGCACTTTGCTGTATAAGTAGGATGTGATTTCTGATGTATGTTTCAACATCCTCATCTGTTGTGGGAAGAGTTAATGTTTTATGCATCGATTGTATTTGGGTGGCTTTTTTATTTTTGCGACCAAGAATATTCTGTAAATTTAAAGCCCAAAGTTTAGCCAAATGCATTTTCATAATAGTTGGAGTCATTCTTTATTTAAAATTAAGATGCTCATGGTACATATTCCTTTTTTGCTCTTTTAGTGTATCTAGTAAGCTTCTATCACAGTCAACCAATCCAGAAGTGGCTTGTGGCTCAGCGAGGAGCAGAAGCATTCAGGACACATTTAACTGTAAGCCAGGTTTATTGTTCTTAAAATTTTGAAATTCCTGTTATTTCTCCAAGCATGGCCAAGAGTCTCTCTCTTTCCTTTTATTTTATGGCATCGTAAGTTTACTGATATCTGCTTGATCATTGTCCTTCCACTTTCCACTTACTATCTAGTAGTTTGTCTTAGGTTTATGAGACCTGTTTCCCTACCCAAATGTAAAAGGAGAAAAAAATAACCGAAATATATGCAAAAAACAGACATGAAAAAGAGAAACAAGGATCAAGCTATTTCAATGAATGGCTCTTTGCACAACCTCATTAATTGAATAGAATTTTAATTGGCATAACAAATAGGAAGTAAGCCATCCTGTAGGAATCTTCATTTATTCTCTTTTGAACTCTTAATTTTCTACCCTAAATGGAGAACTGCAAAAGTTTTAGTCTACTTTATTGACATTTAAAATTGTGTGTTAGTATGAACAATGTGCATCTTAAACATGCTTTGACAGTGGCAAGCTTTAGGTCTGCTCAATTATTTTTGGAATTTAAGGCCTTTGTTTTGTTGAAGCTCACTATGAAATTCAGAGTGAGAGCCTGCAATCAGCTTTTTATTTTCTTTGCTTTTACTATTAGTTTGCTGTTTTTCAACTGCCCATAGGGTTGCAATCTAACAAAAGGAAAATGATAACAATAGCGGCAATTAAATTGTTAATTGGTAAATTAGAAAAGGCTTGGTTCAGCCTGATTGTGAACATTTTGATTATTGCTTGATGAGAAAAAAAAAAGGATTAATTTAAAGAGTCTATGGAGAATGATAACAATAGTGACAATTAAATTGTTAATTGGTGAATTAGAAAAGGCGTGGTTCAGCCTGATCTTAGTTAGCAACATTTTGATTATTGCTTGATGAGAAAAAAGATATGGATTGATTTAGAGAGTCTACCCCAGCACCTATATTACCAAGACGCATGCAGTTAGTAGCAAGTTCTTAGAACTCAACTTATTAAGAGTGAATTTCAGAAGGTGTGAAGGAACAGTAATTTGGGGTTATGCTGACTGCCAAATGACAGTTCTATGTCGATGACTCATCTGAGATTCACTGGAATATTCTGGATTCCTTGCTTGCTTGCACATGGTATATTCATAGACACACTCATGAAGACATCTTTTTCTGGCATTGTTCAGGCAAGGAGTTTCAAGTACAATCCACTTCAGGTAGTGATATGCCTACCAATTGTGTTGTTGTTTCCAAGGTTTCTAGGATTTTTGATGGGCATCACTTGCTACCAAAAGGTATTCTTTTATTGCTTTAGGTAAAGATAATCGTAAGCTCTTTTCAGAAGTTATCTTAACATTGTGTTAGACTTTTTCCGATTCTCAACTTTGACTGCTTTATTATTTCTTAATATTCAATAATAATTGATGCAATTAAATCAGATGTTCCAGTTCCCCTTGCTACTAAAGTCTATTACTCTCAAAAGGGCAATCACCTTCGGTCTGCAATTGCTCATATGTTCCATGGATCATCAGCCAAGGGACATAATAGAAGTGCCACAAAACCTGAATTATCTCAAGAAAGCTTAATTCAATTACGGGCTTCATCCTATAGAGGCTGTCCAAATGAACAAGTTGATGGTTTATTGAACAAGAAGGTCTGTGATTACTATTATTTGCTGGTTCCATTTCCATTTGGGCGTTCTACTGAAACTTTGTTGCATATCTTATCTTTATGGTATGTTAAATTCAAGATAAACCATCAAGAACTTCACTCATCACAAATCCTGTACAAATTTAGTTATGTTTCTCTGGCTGGTTTAAATGAAGGCTTAATATTTCTAGGAGAATTATTATGTGCCTTAGTTTAAACTATCGAATTTTGCTGGACTGCTTGCAAACTTTTTCTTGAGGAGCTAACTTTAATTTCTTGCAAAACAGAGAGAACCTTGTGCACAGAAAGCTGAACAAATTCTTGCCCAAAGTACAGAAGCAAACTTGGATGAATCAGGGGAATGCACACCAGTATCAAGCTTCATGAACCAAATTCCCGCAGATAATATTTTGAGGCCTCAGGCTGCCTCTGTTGGTTTGCTCAGAAGTAAATATCTTCCAAAGGCATATTCCTTTGCAGGCAACTCAGGTAGTCTACTAATTTGCCATATTGTTACTGGATTTTGGTTCTTGATTTTTCACTTTGCAGCTAAGCCTGAGTTGAGCTTGTGAAAAGTTAAGTAACATGATAAGATATGCTAACTGCAGTTAAGCTCAGTAACTGGTAGAGTGGCTGCTGTCACAAACTAGCATTGTAATATAGCTGTAATTCTTACCGCCAGTTTTAGACAACTATCTCTCTCCCCCCTCCTTTTTTGTTTTCTCTTCTATTTGTCGTTGGTTTTAGAATCATATCTAGATGCAAATTAACTTGTCCACGAGGTGACTTGTTGGTTATGCAGGACAAACTCTAGGAACCATGCAGCAACCAAGTGGAAGCGTTCCTGTTTTATAGGAGTCTTCCTGGTGGGAATTTTTGTTAGGCAAAAAGTGTATTTTATACAATACATGAGGTTAGGATCCATTTCTTTTGAAACCAAAAAGATCACATCACCATAATTGTCTATTCTAACCTTCTGTATCCTGCTTGACTTCTGATTATGTTTATACTTTAAAAAGAAATGAAGATAATGTTCCTCAATATATCCAGTGGTGCCTATCTCATCTTTTTATTTTTCATGTATTAGGCCTTATGATGATTTATGGGGTCTCATGTATCAATTCTGCGTGTTATCATATGCATTAGCAACAGTAAGGGTGGATTCTCACTTCATTGAATATATTCCATCGTTTTTAGAAAAAGGTCCAGTTCGCCTGCAATTGATAGGGAATGACAATGATTGAATGCATCGTTGCTTATAACTTCTTTACCGCCCATATGTTTCAGTTTCCAGTTTCTGCTAAAAAATAACATGGAGGAAACCTATAGTTAATATATGCCTGCAACATGTAAGTTAAGAAGTACAAAACGGCAAGTGGTTTTTGTCGTCGCAAATGAAGTTGGTAAGGGGTGGGTGGGGAGTGGTGACTTTTGCTCCAATTCAAAGGGTAATGGAGGAGTTTCTAGAGAGCAGAAGTTGCTACCAGCAGATACCTTCGTACGTGCCATATAAAGTGGCAGTAGTGGGTTTAGCTTTGTGATACTGATAGCAACGGATTTGGACAGCCTCTTGTGTTTGTGCTTGGGTTTAGGTTTTAAACTATTACCTTCAAATTTTGAATAATTACAAATCTATTTCTTGATTCACTATATAAATATCTGCCTTTGTTTCTTTGGATGATTTCGTGGCTCTTTCTTCCATGGGGCACAGCATAGGGATGGTTGGTCAAGTTTTTGTCTTTCGTGAAATGGAATTTTATCATTCGACTAGGACAGCTGTATGCATAAAAGGGCAAAACAGGATATCTCATAGAAGTCTCTTCATAGGGTAATTACTTATTAAGGTGATATTTAATCATGTAATGGCCTTTTAATTTATGCATTTAGTATAACTTGACTTTTTTGGCATTAGGTACAGGTGAGGGCGAAAAAAAAAATACTAGAATGGTTTACTTTCCTTTTTTGAATGAAGCAATGGTCCTCTATCAATAATTATAATTTAGGAATTTTTTTTTAATTATTTGAATGGCATTTTTTTTCTTTTTTCTAATAAGAAATGAAGTTTAAGACTCAAATAATGCCAGAAAGCATAAATTAAGGGCATACAAAAACTTGGTAATTGGGTTGTTAGACGTGTATAAAATATGACAACAACATCACCATTTGTAAGCTTGCAACAATCACCAGCAGCGGGCAAAGCTCACTAGCCTGGAAGCTACCGATCAGCCATGGGTACAAAAATGTTTTCTTTGCTGTGGGATGAAAATTTTGTCTGCATCAAAGATTAAAAAGAAAAATGGAAACTACCCAACCTTAATTTTTAATAATATCTCTGTTTGTGTGTCAGATCAGTAATTTTTTACAAAAAATATATTTTCAAGTTTGCAAGTACCTTTCCTATTTATTTTTACGTCCAATATGTTGACATAGTATACGCTAATATTCAACTGTTTGGCTAAGCAGCTGCCGGGTTTTGGAGGCGGCTTGCGGACGTTGACTCATATTTTTCATGTGATTAACGTTGTAAAAAGAATCATCCCAGTTTGTTTTAAATTCTATTCTTGACCTGCCTGCTTCTATTCCCCCCCAGCAATCCGGCCGTGGCTTCGGCATTCCGCCCATTGGTTGATATAGAGAGAAAGATACAAGGAGAAACTACACAACCCCACCACCTGTCCAAGTGCGAATGTGGGACCCATACTTTTAATTATCATTGTTTATGGTTAAACCTAATTATCTTTAGTGAATGATTAGCAATAAGTATTTATCTAATAGGTGGATGTAGACACTAAATTCTACCTAACCCAACCCCAGGACTGTGAAATTGGTGCAAACGCAAGCACATAATTTCTTTCTTACATTTATTTTCATCCATTTTGAAGTAATCTAATTAAAAGATAATATTTTTAACATACTTAATATATTGATCTAATATATTCGACTTTCATTTAATTAAAATTTAAATAAATAAATAATTTTTTAATGTTGTATTTTTGAAGAATTTAGCTTAAATTTCTAACTCAAAATCTTGTATACTTAGAATGACACACCAACATATTAATATGACTAATTTAAGACTTATTAGTCACTAATTGAGTTTTGAATTTGGATTACTATGTTTATATTGCCTTATTTTTCTCAAATTTCCCACATATGTTGGGAATCTTGAGATGGCAACACTTAACAATTACTTTTTTGAGATATTACTAAAATTCAATATAGGTCTAATCACAAATTATATCAAATCATAATGGCAAATTATTTCATTTTGACATTAGACTCTCAAATAATTAATAAATTTACCCAAATTATTTAGAATACCCTTTATATAGTTCCAATAATGATTCAAAAATTATCTTTTTTAAAAAAAAAAATTAAAATTAGCGGATAAGGTACTAAAACTATGAAGTGTATTATACTTAACAAGGGGCAGGGGGCACCCCATATTGATTCACTTTCCTACTAATACCAATTCTTCTGTGCTCTCTCTCTCTCTCTCTCTTTATCTCTCTCCAATCCACAAAGATCCCATCTTGTTCAAATGCAAATTCTAATTTTTCCTTCAAATTTCGATTTGTGTTGCTGTTAATCGATTGTTTTCTTATTCTTTGAGACACCCATGTCTGCAATTCGGAGCATGATAATCCGCTCAAGGTCCCAGCGAGTGGCGCAAGACGGCTCTGTTCCGCTGCAGACAGCGGAGGCCAGGCCTGGAGAGGACACGTCATGCTGGGCTAACATGCCTCAGGAGCTCTTAAGAGAGGTTCTAATGAGAATAGAAGAATCGGAAAATAGCTGGCCTCCCAGAAAAAGCGTGGTGGCTTGTGCTGGTGTTTGTAGGACTTGGAGACACATTACTAAGGATTTAGTCAAGGTACCTGAACTCTCCGGCAAGCTTACTTTCCCTATATCCGTCAAGCAGGTATTCAATTAACCGTATAAGCTGCTTTGTATTTGTTTGTGTGTGTTTTTCATTAATGGAGCTGATCTTGGAGTGGGAAAATGAATTTGATTTTATATTAGCAGAGAGATTATAGGTCGAGTTCGATTTATAGGTTTGTAAATGCTGTTTCCGGAGTTCAATCTTTTCCGATTGTTGGTGGTCCTGAAAGACCATTTTTTTTCTCTCTCTTTTACCTTCTCTTCTTTAATTCCTTATCTTAAGGGGATTTTGGATAGATTATCTGTCCAAATTTGTTATCCAGACACAGAAAAAGCTTTTCTTGCATGGATATGTCAGATGTTTTAAGAGTTTTGGCTTGGTTACCATGGCAGAAGCATGTTTAGAAATTCTAATTTTGGAATCTTTGAATTTACTCTCGCTCTCTCTCTCTCTCGTGTAATACTGATCTCAATCTTGACCAATATTTGTGCCACTTGATTCAGTTCGTTATTTTGTTTGCCTAGTATATTTTTTTGGATGCATCTTGCTATCAATAGTATCAAAGTTGTTATGGAAAGGCATCTACTTGCTGTTGATCTCAACTTTGTGTTACATATATTGGAAATTTGTGTGCTAAGCTTTGATGTTCATGGTGCCCTGGTTGTTCATGATATTTCTATATTGAGTTTCTAACCATATAATCTTCAGAATAATTGCAAAAGCTTGGGTGCTGGACCACCTGTTTCCTTGCATGAACGTTTCTTAATGTTTTGATGTCTACACAAGAAATTGCTTGAGAAATTCCATGTGCATGCCCTTTAAGGACCATTTGGCATCACTATAGCAGGTCCACTGCGATTATTGGCTTCAATTTGACACATTGATGTGGACCTTTTTCTTTTATAGTTTCAAGTTTCCCTTATCATGAAAAAAAATGTTCTTGTAAGTTTTGTGCCCTGAGTTGCGCTTTGACTAGTGATCATACTAATGGGTCTCCGGTTCTTCAGCCAATATTGTGGAATACAATATAGTATGATTGTGATGTTGCTGCTTTCTGAGCTTTGATTCCATGATTAACTTGTTGTTTTCATTCTTTGGAGTCTTCTATCACGTGTCCTCACATTTTCTGGCCATTGTTTGCAGCCTGGTCCACGGGATTTTCTTCTCCAGTGCTTTATAAAACGGTGCCGGTCCACTCAAACATACTACCTTTACCTGAGTGTAACAAATGGTGAGAATTTGGATGTAATTTATTATGATATTTTTTTCGATTCAGGTTTTTAATAATAAAATCACTAGTATGACTTTTAGATGACTGGCTGTCTTCTTCCTGGTCCCTTCTCGAGCTGTTGAGAATTGAATATTTTGCTTTTGTATGTTACCTAATGCAGCACTAACTGATGATGGAAAGTTCCTTCTGGCTGCACGCAAATGTAGACGCCCCACCTTCACAGATTATATCATCTCTCTTCATGCTAATGAAATGTCAAAGGGAAGCAGTACCTATATTGGAAAGTTGAGGTATTATATAACTAACAAATAGAATGAGCTTTTTATTGTTTTATCTTTTATGAGCTAAATTGTTAACATTTAAACTCTTTTTGGCAAGATCAAATTTTCTGGGAACCAAATTTACAGTCTTTGATGGACAGCCACCTCATGCTGGGGCCAAGATGACAAAAAGTCGCTCCACTAGACTAATAAATTTGAAACAAGTTTCACCTAAGGTTCCCGCTGGCAACTATCCCGTTGCTCACATCTCATATGAATTAAATGTGTTGGGTTCCAGGTAAGATTTTGGTTTATGCATCTAATACAGAACAAATGGATAATAGCTGTCTTCTTCCTTTACTCAGTGCCAATATCCTGTTGTAGATTTGTTCAGTGTTAATAGTGTTCTTCTAGCTGTAGCAAAGACTAAATTATGCATCCTTTGCTTAGAGCTAATTGATACTTATGGAGTATTGTTTTATGTCAAAAGCAGAGGTCCTAGGAGAATGCAATGTGCTATGGATTCTATCCCTGCCACTGCTATTGAACCTGGTGGAGTGGCACCCACACAGACCGAGTTTTCTCATCACAGCTTAGATGCCTTTCCATCACTCTCGTTCTTCCGTTCCAAATCAATTCGTACAGAGAATTTTCTATCAGGGCCTTTGTCCAGTCAGAAAGATGGATTATTGGTACTACAAAACAAGGCTCCTAGGTGGCACGAGCAGCTTCAGTGTTGGTGTTTGAACTTTCATGGACGAGTGACAGTTGCTTCAGTGAAAAACTTTCAGTTAGTTGCTTCCCCGGAAAATAAACCACCCGGTCCAGAGCACGAGAAGATCATCCTCCAATTTGGAAAAGTGGGAAAGGATTTGTTTACCATGGATTACCGTTACCCAATCTCTGCGTTCCAAGCATTTGCAATCTGCCTTAGCAGCTTTGACACCAAGATCGCCTGTGAATGATGACATATGATCGAACAGGTTTGGATTCTGCTATTTTGAGTTGAAAACTTATAGAAATGAAAATGTATTGAGCTATTATAGACAACAAACAAAAATCTTTTGTACTTATGTTCTGGGCGCATATGCATCTGTATGTAAATATATAATTTGTTTCACAATCATCTCTGATGCTGCAATTTAACTGTTCGAGCAAATGAATGTTTATGACTGTTGCTTTATAAATGGAGAAGTTGGCCATGCCGAGTGACAAATTTGTACTCAAATGCCTGTGAATAACTAACCTTATTTTCTTTGTTTCAGGCGAGAAGTTATAGGGCCATGCTCGTGAGACAAAAATAAGATATACAGGAACAGATTGCATATGGACAAAGGAAATGCAGCTTGTGTACAGAGTTTGAAATTGGTTGAATTGTGGAAAGTGATAATGGATTTTGAATCCAATCTTTGTCCTTTAATGGTTCTCTGTACGTTTTGTTGTAAAGCTACCAGCATTTTTACAAGCTATTTAACTAAATTTGTTCAACAATTTCCTGAGATGCTGGGATTTGAATTTGAAATATATTTAAAACCAGAAAAAGCTTCTACCATGGAAGTGGATAGATGCACCCTTGAGCAAGGTTCGCTTCTAAGCCTTAGATATGAATCTTTCACAGGTAAAACAGGTGGTAGAAGTACTGTTCAGATGCCCTGCCTCAGCTATCAGTTATTGCTCTACGTTAATAAATGAAAATCGTAAAACAAATCATGAAGAGTCTTAAGGCAAACAAATATAATCTAAATCAATAATTTCTATAAAAACTTTGCCATATTGAAGTGTGAACCAGTCTCTCAATGGCCTGAAGTCTCAAATATCAGATATCTCTTAGAGTAACAGAGTCCTGCCTTGTTGGATATGATGACATTCGATTGATCCAAGGTGAGAGAATGAGTTGTTAAGTGCCAAAAAAAAAAATTTTCACAATCACAGCTATAGTTTAACTATTCATATTTGCGTGTACATGTCCACCATATGCCTAAGCTGTCTGTACTTGAACGCTTAAATCTGAACTTGTCCGTAGAGATTCAGCAGCTTCTTCGTTTTTCTCAGGAAGATCATCTGTATGCATTTCTGGTTGATTAAGGCTTCTGACGAACTCGGTGAACTTGGGAAAATGCTCCGGGGAGAAAAACTCAGCTCCCATTCTCTGATAACTGAACAAGTCTATTAAGTTTCCGCCTGATACGTTCTTCTTTATCTGTTCAAAGTGATGAGGAGCATTAGAAACCAAAGAGTTCTGCCCAGAAATCTCGACCCCATACTTTCTGCAAGCCGTTCTAATTTGTGCAAGTAATGACTCCGGGCTTGACAAGGACTCCTGTGGCTGATGCTCGTCCGACAGGTCCATGCCTGGCAAGATCATTTTGCATGAATTTCTTGCGAACATCTCAGCAACTGCTTCATAGCCATCTCTATTCGCCGTGTTATAGAATCCAGCAGTTAGCTCAGAAGCATGAGCTCGAGTTTTGTACCAAGAGTGCACAAGTGGGAGTTTCGCGTAAGTTGCTGCATTAGTGTCGCCAAAAGCAAAAGAGGCAAGAGAGAGGAGGCGATCTCCATGGGACAAGAGTTGGCTCGAATACCAGGAAAGGAAGAAATTGCCATAAGCAGACTCCCAAGATCCTCCACTGTCCTTGAAGAAATTGTTAGAGTTTGGCAAATGGTCATAACTAGGTGCATCATGAGGACCGCCAAGTCCCCATAAAGGATTTCCAGTTGCTTCGGCATGTTGCTTAAGAAGATTGAGCATATGTTTGTCACAACATTGGAACTCTCCAACTCCAAGGATTTTACTCCCTTTCGCTGCAAGATGATGAGAAGGATATCTTAGCTCACCATTAGGACCAAGACTCATTGTGATTCCCTGCAGATCAATAACATATCATATAAGGATTTGATACAACAACAAATCAAATCACATTTGCTATTCAAAATACAAGTTCAGTAATCAGAACTTACCGTAATTGTTGGACCCATGTACCTAGAGAATGAAGACTTGAAGCTCTCACAGAATTCCTGATAAACTTGGATAGGTGTCTTCCCATCAAGAACAGGAAGGTCATCAACAGCTAGTGACAGGCAGTCTCTGCAACGATGGCGTGACCGATCTGCATAGAAAATATCCGGTTCTGATTCACTGATATGGGAAACCCACTGAGGAAGTGAAATCTTATGTTGCCGACTAGCATGGAAGCAGAGAGAAACATGAAGCTTAAGACCGGCGCTTTCAACCATCTCTGCAAGAGAAAGGTAGCCAGACCATTCATACTTCCCCATGGCTTCCTTCTCTACAATTCCCCACCAAATTGGCATCTCCACTCCTTCAACCCCTAACAATTTTAAAGCTTTAAGTCCAGCTGTGATTGCTCTGGCATGGTTAACTGTATTGCAGTCTGAAACTGCATCCAAGGGCAGCCCAACGAATAATCTTACACCATGATCCTGCTGCAAAAGGCAATAATAAGACAATTTCACATTAATCACCAAGAAAATTCTAACACATATACCTAAAAATAAGCTATCAATAACTGAATCAAACTGCCCAAAAACTCATTCAATTACTTAATTTAAAAAATATATATATCTAATAACAAAGAGTTCAATACTTTAAAGAAATCATATTAAAATATAGGCATGAATATAATACAAATAATTTCAGGATCCAGCCTATAGCTAGAAATAAAAGTTTCTAAGAAAAAAATAATATTAATAATCATAAAAGCTTACCGATTTGGAGCTAGAAGCAGCTAAACGACCAGAAGTGGAGTCGGATCGGAGGGGTTGAGATTGGACAGCATTTAAAGTAAAGCGAAGACTAGAATTTCTCCTCCTGTGACTTGAATCATAGAAAGAAACACTGTTTACGTGTCTCCGAGGAACACAGAATCTCAGCTGCTCTCTAAACGCTAATTCGTTCCCGCGAACTGTCGCCTGAGAACTTCCGATCATCGCAAACTCCATTACCCAAGAAAAAAAAAAGAACTTTCTAGAAAAAGAAATTGAAAAGAAAAATCAAACAAACCAAAAAAAGAAACTATCTGAAGATCTAGATCCTGAAGATGATTTTGGTCTTAAATTATCCCCAAAAAAATCCAGAATTGGAAAATCAGAATGGCGAAAGCTGGGATTTTTCGGTACCGGCGAAAATATAGGAAGGATTTGCTATCTTGATCTTTTAGAACTGAAACTAAAATCAAAATTAGATAATAATAGATGAATAAGAAGAAGAAAGAGTCGGGTTTTTTCTTCCGAAAAGAAATTAATTGAAACCTTGAAGATTGAAGGTAACGGTAGGGGTGGGGCTATATAAACGCGCTTGTTTCTTCTCCGGTCAGTTGGAGGGAAAAGAAAGTTGGTTAACTGTATTGCCACGTGTCTTCTTCATGGGCTGCCAAATTTCAGCCGCATATTTTTATTTAATTATTTATTTATTTGCTAGAAAAATGCTTTTGTTTGGTCGTTTTTCAAATACGTGTGCCAATTGAAAGAAATAATTGAGAAAAAAAAAAGTTATGACTTCATAAATAAAAACAATAATTTTAAATGCTTTTATGATACATTTATATTAAATATGTGTGCTTTTTTTTAAATATTTAAAAATATTTATTTAACCTTTTTAAATAAGAGAAAGAAAAATACCTTCAAATTAAGAATTATAATTCTTATAGTATGAATGTCTAAACATTGTGCCAAACCAAGGAAGTGGGTAGAATTTTAAGGGGAGTTTAAATTCTTTAAATTGATTTTTTTTTCTATTTTAATGGAACAAAATGAATATTTTACATTTATTTTTTGTATTTTTTCAATTCGGTTGTGCTATTGACTACCTTTCTATATCGAATATTATATT
>CANXYI011895348.1:0-21199 GCA_948208565.1 Hura crepitans | reverse complement strand
TTATTAAACGCTGTAGCATGAAGACTATATAAGAATTCGAAAGTTAAGATACCTAAATATGGGATTATTATCATCCGCTGACTGGCGTAAGATATTATCATCCGCTGCTGACGCGTCAATCAAGATGTTATTGACAATTTTAAAAGCGTTCGCCAGGTGGAGCCTTTGTTGGCTCCAACTGTACTTAAAACATCTTCACCTCCTCTTCTTCTCTCCTTTCTCTCCCCGCTTCTTTCTCTGCAAAATGTATGGCGAATTTCTCTCTCTCTCTCTCACTAAATTTAGAGCAAATAAAGAGTTAAACAATTACTAGTACAGAGAAAAAAAAACGATTATCACGTTTTGTCTATTTCAAAATCGAAAAATACGAAATGCAGCAGGAGAATACCAGGCGGAATTTTCCGCCTCTGTCACCGGATCAAGACGCAACGGCGAGTGGTTACGTCGGTGAGTTGACTCAAACGAACTCCCACTCCTCCGCCATAACCGCTGATTGCTCGAAGGATGCCTCCTCGCTTCACAGTGGCTACTCAGCTCAGGTAATCTTTCTGTCATATGTATTTATTTAATATTTTTTTTGGTATTAAAATCAAAGTTTGAAGACCTGAATGGATGAGTTCTCATGTTAGTCAAGGCAATAGTTCTTCTTTTATAATAATCTGTTTTATATTTTTTTGAAGCAAACGGCATACGAATAGTTTTAGCTGAATTGAAATTAGCTAATCATTTTTTTTTCCTCAACTATGGCACTGCTTGGTTTTACAATTAATTTGTATGTCTGTCTACTCTTAGGTTTCGGAAATAATAGGTTATGGTTCTGTGTTGGATACACATTTGCGTCGTCCTGGTTTTCCTTGTATTTGTTGCACTTTAAATCCTTTTTCTTAGGCGTGATTGCTGAAATTTTAGGATCTGCTTCTACGTGTTAGTTCGGATTAAGCAGATAATAATTTGGATACGGGATTCGTAAATGGATTATAATCTGATAAGAGGAAAGACAGTGGAAACTTATAAGGCATTGGATTGTATGATCTATGGCTCTGAGATGGCTTATTTTTGTAGATTTTGTTCAATTATACAAAAGATAAGCGGCTGTATGCAATTGTGCACTCCACTTTTCTTTCTTTCTTCATCATCTTTTGTCTTTTCTTTTAATCTAGACCAAATTCTTGCACTAACATAGTTTGATGTATTTTAATCACCAAGAAAACACATATTATGTTCCCTGTTAATATAGAAGAGTACCGTAGTGATTTGCTGATTAGATGTTTTAAGGACCTTTTCTGCACTTAGAGTCCTTGAAAACCTAGGACTCGAAGATGATCAATTGTCATGTGCATCGTTGATCAAAACACTTTCTTGTATAACTTGCAAGGTTTGTTGAGATATGGTAAGAATTTTTGGTGTATCTACATCTGAGAACTAGGATATCTCTGTCATTGTTCATCCTGTAGGCATGCTTTTCCTTGATTAGGATGTTTACAATATCTGTCCTCCTTTTGATCTCCTTGTTTGTTCATTTATCTATAAAAGTTATGTCCTATCCTTTGCCACATAAGAAGGCAGGGGATGGGCAGAAATCTATTTAAGTAACAATCTAGGACAATGCAGTAAAAAAATTTATTAAATCGATATGTATCCATGTCTGAGAATATCATAAATGAAAAGTCCCCGAGGACACTTCAATAAAGCTTCCAATGTACCGGGAGGTCTCAAGTTCAAGCCCCTACTACTTTTCCTTTATATTGGAAAAAAAAAGATCATAAATGAAAGTCAAAACAAAAGGTGCAATGACTGGAGAGGCTATTGTAAAAGTTCTATGAAATATTAGTCAAATGATAACTTAAAATTTTGTTGGTTTCCTTTTCATTATAGTGCTTTTATTTCATCAAGTAATCCAATATAGAATTATGTATAGTTTTGCTATCTAATAAATTTTAAGTTATGAAACGGTCTTAATACTTCTTAATACTTGTTTGATCTTTGATGAAAGGGCCCAGCTACAGTGTGGACAGATGAAAAACACAGCTTATATCTTGATTCATTAGAAGCCTCATTTGTTAATCAGTTGCACAATTCCATTGCTTTACGTGGTTGCTTGCAGAAGATCTTATGGAACACATACTCATCCCAAGCAGCGCCGTCAAATAGTTGTGATTCTCCACACCAGGTAAGGATGACCTCTCAGTCTTTTATGTGAGTGCATGTGCACTCTGAGGAGGTAAAAGGGGCAGTGGGGAATTGATCTTTCGGTTTCCTGCCCATTGGAGTAGTTATCCAATGCTAAGGCTTGGTATCTTAGCTGCAATATCTCAGCTGGCCATAAAGGGGGAAAAAGTACCGAGAGCTAGAGACTGCAGCACATCCTCATAGAGATGATATAGCTCTTTTAATACATTTTAATACTTGCATCAGGAGGTTATATTTGCTGCTTGTTTCATGTTATCCTTGGTTATATTTCAGTTCACGGCTCTACAAGATGGCTCATGGCAGAAGATCAATCCCAAAAGGCATAAGCCTGTGTTCAAAAGTACAGCTGGTTCTCATTTTATCCAGGAAAATCCATGTACAGGATCTTCAGTTAAACGTTCCTTTGAGGCACATCATGATCAAGAACACAGTGTGGCCTCTAGTGAAAGGTTACATGCGCGAGAGAATTTTAATTTCTGTTTACCTAGAAGCTTAAGACAGTACTCCTCATCTAGACTATGCCATCACAATTCCAGTGGTGTTGCAATAGGTATATGTTGCTCAATGTTTCCAGGAATTCTTTAATGTATCTTCTTTTATCATTTTAGTGGCAAGTGCTTGAAGTAATTCCTTCTGAAAATTATCTACCTGGCTTGATATTTCTCCATTATGAACTCCAATGCAATGTTCTATCCCTTTCCAAATCTCTTGTATTGCTGTTGCTTGCATAGACACACTAGGTGGTGTCAAAATGAAGTTTCTCTCATTTTCTCGTTGTTTGCCTTGATCTCAGCTGGATCCCCAGCGTTAAAGATCTTTCGGAGATTAGAACAGTGACAGCTACTAAAGGCTTATTCTCCTCTTATGTTATTGTTGTTGTTGGAAGTTTTTAGCAACATATTGATTTTCTTTCCATTTTCACTCGATGTCACTTTCTCATTTAATATTTATCACTCTTCTAGTGTCTGGTTCAATTGCCGTAGTGTCTGGCATTCTTTTGCTGATTCATGCTATGACAGTTATGCAAGCAGTGATACTGTCGGAAGTTACAGAGGTTAGGTTCTCATGATATATATTGGACGGAGATAGAAATTTTATCTTTATATTATTGCTGATTAAAAACGTATGCAATCCATATCTTTTGAGATATGTTAGTTCTTTTAAAATTGCGATTATTGCAGTTATTTCCCTAGCTTGGTGAGACATTGATCCTATTATGATCTTGAGCAGATTTTCACATGTTACTTCTGCTGAGCTTTTTGGTTTCCTGCAGAGGTGTCAGATCAGAACTTTGTAGATGAAAGCCAAGGAGAGAAGTCAAACCATAGGGTAACTGCGAAGAGGTTTAAGAGAAATGTTTCTGATGCTTCTGGCAGCGATCAAGTAATTATGCAGAATTGAACTTAATTTTTGATTCACACGTGCTGTTTTGATTTGATTTTTTACACGTGCAAGTCTAAGCTGATTATCAAGTTTTGGAGTTTAAGGGTCTCATTTTCTGTGTGAACTATTAACACTTTTTCAGATCGTACCATGTGGGATTCCTAATGCGAGCGGTGTTTCAGCTGTCAGCGGAGCTTCCTCTGTCGGAGAAAAACAGGGGAATCAAGAATTGTGGGCCGAAGACCTTGATGACTTTGTCTATCCAAAATCTGAATCATTATTTCTTAAGAGAGAGCTAAGTAGGCTCTAATGTACAAAAATAGACGAAAGCAATCTGGCAGATTGCTTGAGATATTAGTTAAGCAGAAAGAAAAAAAATATATTAGATGGAGGGAGAGTTGATGGTTATCGTTGATTTCATATGTTGCCATGTCAAATATGGATTCATGTGAGAGTAAGATCTTACAGGCAATCTTCTTGAAGATTATTCTTGCTCGTAGGTGCTAGAGATGGGAGACTATTTTCGCGGAAAACTGTAAAAGGAAAAAGAAAATTTGTTATCTGTTGAATAGATTCATGATACACTCTATAAGATGAGCCTAAAGCTTCTCTTTTATTTTTCGTATCCTCTACCCAGTTTTGTACGTTAAATTTATTTTGAGTGTGTGCTTACATTTTAACGGATGTTTTTCCTGAACTTTGCTGTTCTCGGATTGCTCTTAATTACTTGTTGCTAGCTTGCTTAAATCTTGTCCCTTTTTTTTTTTTTTTAAATTTTACCATGAGAAAATGAACGTTGAATTCTGATGATCAATTTCGCAATAAGATATTTAGTGTTTATTGCAGTAAAAATCACAAATAGTTTAAATAGCTGATTATCTTTTAATTTTTTTGATTCATACACTGTCCGAAAAATGCTTCGAAAAAAAGGTAGAATCTCAAATTCAACGCCTTTAATCCATCTTAAAGATCATCGACAGTTTCAACGTGCAATTCATTCGATAATAAAGTTGGGGTATCATCAATTAATTTCGCCCACTTTCTCCATCCAAGGTCTTCACCTCCTGTTTGGATGACGGTTTCTGGTTGTTTGGGAAGACTTCGTATAGTAAAATTGTATATTATACTAAAAAAATTAATAAATAACAATTATAATATTATAAATAATATGTCTATTCTAACAATAAGACAAATAAATATATAATAAACAATTAACGACCCATTAGACTTTCTTCCTCCATTACGATTGGCTCCAAAATCTCAACTTTTCTATTTTTTGAGAAGAGGCTCCAAAATCTCAATTAATTACACTTCTGATCCCAACCCATGTCGCTGATGCATCCCACAAAGCCTGTTAATTTAACTACATTTCCCTTCTGTTTATAGAAATAATTCAGGGAGGAAAAAAAAAAAAGAAGGGGCTTTGTTTGATGGGTGTGTTGTCGAATCTAAGGGCTTCAAGGCCAGCAACTCGCGAAGGAGGATTACCCATCTCCGATGGGTCCTCTCCTCCATCGTCATCTTCTCCAGTTTTATCTCCTAAGAAGAAATGGACTAACTTTTTGCCGGCTTTTATTGTTTTTGTTGTTATAGCGGAGATTGCCTTTCTGGGTCGTCTTGACATGGCTAATAACGTAGCTCTAGTTGATTGGGCTGATAGCTGGTTTCATAGCTCGTCTCTATCTCACGATTCGGTTGCAGAGACTAGGAATTTTGGACAGGAATTCGCTGGTGCTAAGGAGGTTGAGAGAAATTTGGATTCAGATGGCTGCGAGGAATGGTTAGAGAAAGAGGATGCTGTGGTTTACTCTCGGGATTTTGATAAAGATCCAGTCTTGGTTGTTGGTGACGATCAGGTTTGTTTGATGTTAACCATCTTTTAATGCTTCATGTTTACGTTTTATTTGACTGCTCGATGCATTTTGGTTTGAATTTTGTGAGCCCGACGTTATGATCGTACTATTCCGCCCTCAAAATTAAGAATGTGATTTCCGAAACTATAAAGGACTGAGGATTAGTTATTCTTTATGGAATGAGATATTGATATAGAAAGTTGATACTAAAGTGGCTGTGAAGTTGATTCTTAATTTCACTTGTCACTGTAAGTCCAATATTCATTTTATTGCAATGTGGACGGTCTCTTTTGTTTCTTATAAAACCGATGCTTCAATATAAGCCATTCTATTTTGGTTGAGAATATCTTAATGCCCTTGTCCACTGGCTAGCTATCTGTAATATCTCTACATTTAAAAGATACAATTATAGAATTGAATCCTTTAAATGGTTATATGGCCTTTGAGTGCAATGGAAAGAAGCATTAGTATCTTATCCATGCTGGCACCTTGTCCTTGTTTCTTATCATGGTTGAATCTCATCCTGCTTTTTTGTAAGTATCCACCTTTGTTGATGCTTCACCATTTTTCTCACGTGCAATTATGTACAATTCCATATAGGAGTGGAAGACTTGTGCTGTGGGATGCCATTTTGGCTTTGAACCCAATAAAAAACCTGATGCTGCATTTGGTGCACCTCAAAAAGGTGGTTTTATTATTTTAAGATCAATGGAATCATCTCAATACTATCCAGAGAATAACATAGCACATGCACGACGGTGGGTAAGCACAATCTTTAGTAAATTACTTAATTTTATTGTAAGAGAACTATTTGTTTCTGGTCAATTTGCTATCTTTCCAACTTTATGTGAAGTTCATATATTCTTACTGTTGTTTGTTGTTTGGAGGTTAACTTTGCATGTTAAGGTGCTGACCTGCATAGGAGGGTTTTATTGTCAGCCAAGCTTAAACTATAAGCCCCATGGTCTGGCACTTCAATAAATTCCTCAAAAGTCCAGTGGTGGTTAATTTCTGACGACTTGGAGATTCTGTTTATTCTAATTTGGGAAAAGTCCAACATTTTTGACACAATTATTTAATGGAGATATGAATTTAGCTTAGTTATTTATTGATATTATGTCAATGTTGGAGGTGGAAAAAGAGCATTGCATCATTAGATGATTATTTTTGGAAAAATGCATAATTTGGTTCCTGAACTTATAGCATTTATTCTTTCGAGTCGCCTTTTCTGTACTTTTGTTCTATTAACAAAAAAAAGAAAGGAACGTGAATACTTTCTCCTCTCTAAATCTTGGACCGAAGAGAGAGATAAACATTACTTAAATAATGTATGAGCGGTGTTATATGATGCCTAAGTGCACGATTAGTTTTACACAACCATCAGGCTGTAGAGAGGAGTTTATAAAGAACAGATGATCTGTAAGAGCTCATTCTCCATCAGAACTTACCATCTGTAAGTGCAACGATCTACCATCATATATATACATAGGTTGAGGATAACCAGTCTGTCATCCTTCTTGATTGCGTTTCATGCTATTTGTACAAAAGTTTCAGCCTAAATAGTAGCCCCCAAAAAAAAAGCAAAACTGAGTATACTTTCATGAGAAATTAGGAGGAAAACTGATATTTGATTTTCCTGTTAATTAGGAGCGGTTTCAATATTATAATGACGACTAGTCTTTCATCAGATGTGCCAGTTGGATATTTTTCATGGGCAGAGTATGATATCATGGCACCGGTGCAGCCAAAGACAGAGAAAGCACTTGCAGCTGCTTTCATTTCCAACTGTGGTGCTCGCAACTTTCGCTTGCAAGCACTTGAGGCACTTGAAAAGGCCAAGATTCCAATAGATTCTTATGGTGGTTGCCATCGGAATCGCAATGGAAGAGGTCTGCATGCCTTTCTCTTATTTTCCTCTTGTAATTCTTTGACCCACTGCATATAGTCATTTTACATTTCTCACTTATTTGTAATCTGAATTTGTAACTTTTTCTTGAGATGATGTTTTATGTCTGTGATAACTTCTGCCTTGAAGTCTGTTAAGAACCCATCTTATGTGAGCCGAATCCTAACTTCAGGCCCTGTATGAGAGTGATTTGTGTCTGGGAAAGAGATCAAAGGGAGGAAAAAGAAGAATAAATGAGAGGAATAGAAGAATATAGAGAGAATAAGAAGATAGAAAGATAGTAAAAAGAACAGTTGCATAATTATTATCGTTTCAGAACTTCTACATTTGGTAGCAGAACACATTCCATTGCTCATTAGCCACAATGTCTAGCAATTCTGGTGTTCAGATTCCCTGTGGCTAACTACTTGGTAGAAATAACTGAATTAGAATCTTCAAGTAATTAACTATTAACAACACATGTCCAAAAAAATACATATATATTGACAGCACACAACGTCTAGAATGCTCCTAGGACTCTAGTTTCATCCATTATCTCCAGCTGCTTGTTTATCAAATTCTTAGCTGCTACTGTCACTGTTTGCCCCCAATATTCATTGTTGAAGTCGATCGTAATCTTAATCCTGTTAGCTTCCTAGAGCACTGTAGCTATTCCACACTTTATATGTAACTTTATAGTGTCCACGGTAAGCTACAGGGTTTGCCAATATATTGGTACTTATAAGACCCTGGAAAAGGTTACTTATAAGACTCGAAGGGTGAGGGCCAATATATTGTGACTTGATTCCATCATCATTTAAATTGATATGGTTGTTTATCTGGAATTATGCATGATAAATTCTGTGATGTGACTTCTCTCTTTCCTTTTCTTTTCTTTTTCTTTTTCTTTTTTTATTTTTTTTGTGGCAGTTGACAAAGTAGAAACTCTGAAACGGTATAAATTTAGCCTGGCCTTTGAGAACTCGAATGAGGAGGATTATGTCACTGAAAAATTCTTTCAGTCTCTTGTTGCTGGTATGACAACTCTCTCCCCCTCCCTCACTGTCGCTTTTTATCTATCTGATATCTTTGCCAAGGTGAATTTTTCAATTAAAGCTCGGCCTTCAGAATTGTAGCCTGTGCCTTTTTTTTTTTTTTGAATTTATGGATATCTGCCTCACGTATAATTATTCTCTCCAAGCTCAAATTAAAAATAGTTTATTGGGATAAATATTAGAATTTACAAATGCTTAAACAAATTGCAGATATTCATAGATAAAAAAAATTTGCAACCAAATGTTTGTAGGAACAATCCCTGTTGTTGTTGGTGCTCCAAATATTCAAGAGTTCGCTCCTGCACGTGGTTCAATTTTACATATTAAGGAGCTAGCAGATGTTGAATCAGTTGCAAAATCTATGAAATACCTCGCAGAAAATCCTGATGCGTACAATAAATCAATAAGGTATAATCCAATCAGGTCTAGCAAAACAATGGTCCGGCATGTCCTAGAGATTTTATTGCTGTTTCCAATTTTTCCCTCATAAACATATGTCTATTAAATAGGTGGAAGCATGAGGGACCATCAGATTCTTTCAAGGCCCTTGTCGATATGGCAGCTGTACATTCATCATGTCGTCTTTGCATTCACTTGGCAACTATGATTCGTGATAAAGAGGAACACAGCCCCGAGTTTAAGAAGCGCCCTTGCAAGTGCTCTAGAGGCTCTGAGACTGTTTATCATTTATATGTAAGAGAAAGAGGAAGGTTTGAGATGGAGTCCATCTTCTTGAGGTAACAAAAGCACTCTTAAGAAGTGCTAGAATCAAGAACGTTAAGATTTAATATTGTGTGCGCTTCTATGTGTGTTTTCCTTACAAAAACAGCCAGACATCAGGCAATCTTGATTGAAAAGCTAGAATAAAGACAATCTGTTAAGCCAGTAACGAAATTAAGCTCATGTGCTCTCAATCCTAGGTTGTTGGGATGGGCTATACTGATAAGAGATTGTATTTGACCTGTTCTATGTGCTGCAGTATCAAAAGGCTCTATGGCTTTCTATGTTGTTCCCCGGTATCATCATCCTAGGTCCCATCTTTTGCTCTCATTTTTCTTCTCCTGCCACTTTGAGATGCTCAATCTTCCATCTCGGCGCATTTGTTAGTCTGAAAAACCCACATCCATACTATCTCAATCTCAAAGCTGTGAAGTAGAAGCTTCTCTTAATTGATACATGATATATTTTTTGTTTGCTTTGCCCATTTTCTTTTTATCCCTCCTCTATCCAGACCACTGCACTAGACATGTGAAGACGATTCATGCCTCTGTGGTGTGTATCTAGCAGTTTTACTTTCTGTTGTCTTTTTATTAAACATTAACAAGTCAATGGTTTGCAGGTCCGGAAATTTGACCTTAAAAGCTCTGGAGTCAGAAGTGCTCAAGAAGTTCAAGTCAGAGAAACACATACCGGTTTGGAAGCAGGAAAGACCCAAAAGCATAAGAGGAGGGGATGATGATTATAAAGTGTATAAAATTTACCCTGTAGGCATGACACAGAGGCAAGCTTTATACACCTTTAAATTCAATGGAGACACTGATTTCCAGAATCACCTGCAAACCAATCCATGTGCAAAGTTGGAAGTGATATTTGTGTAAGAGGCAGGCTTAGGAGCATTCTTGCAATGTGCAGCTAAAATCACTAGTGTTCGAGATCATCTGCTGCGCAGGAGAGTTTGAGGTGATTCCGGAGCTCATCCAATCTTTGGCGTTGGTTCTCCTTGTATTGTATCTAATGCATTACATGAGCAATGAAATGATAGGAATAGTTGGGAGAAATTCCTTTAGTAGCACAGATTCGAAACTGAATGATACAAGCTTGATGTGGATACCCAGGAACCTCATCATATTACCATTCCATTATTAGAGAATGGAAACTCAGAGATTCTTGATCTTGGTCTTTGGTTTCGGTTGATTTTTTCATTTTGGTAATTCCTTAGGCTTTGATTAAGAAGGAAGTCATTCATAGGTGATGTCCATTCCTAAAGTTGCTACCCTTTACCTATTGGCAGTGTCAGCATTGCAGAATTTTACTTGCTTAAGTCTAAATCCTCAATTTCATTTATGAAGAGAAATTAAATGGGATCAGGCACCCCTTGTTAGGGTACCATTTTTCTGTTGCAGTCTGTAAATGCTTATTCCACTAAAAGACAACCTTATCTAGGATGACACAGTCTTATGTGGAAAATCGTGGATTGTCCCTGACCTTTCAATCTCAATATCATCTGCCATACGTATGTGTTTTTCTCCTATTGATTTCACATTACGTATGCTACAATAACTTTTTTAGTTTTATAATGTGTATGGTATATATTTTTCAAAGAGAACAAGACAAAATTATTACACATCATCTCAAAGAGGTCAACCTAAGTTCCAAGATTTTCACTTCATCTCAAAATTAATTTTTATTTTCTCCATAAAATCTTGAAAAATTAGGTGCTAATTTGATATAAAAATCAATTTAAAGAATAAGAAAGGAGTGGAATTGAGAGGTGAGCTAAAGAATGAAGAAAGAAACAAATAAGAAAAACACAATGAATAGTACTAATGGCTCCTCAAGAACCTCAACAGAACATGAAGTCGGTCAACACACGCGAAAACCGGAAACCAAAGCCACATGTTTTTCTTTCTGTTTTGGCATGGCGGCGGCGTATCGAAATCGAAGGCTCTCTTTCTTTTTCTTTGCCTTTTGGCTAATTCTGAAGGTTATAATGCTTTCTTTTCTCAGTTATGACTTTACCTTGGTTTTAAGATTGTGGCCTTCGAACTTCTTCACTCGCTATTATACATTTTCTTTTTCTTTTTTATTGTGTTGACAAAACAAAAAATCCTCAACTAGCTAGATTCTGCTGTTACTTGTTCATGGCACAGTATTACTTTTTTTTTCACAAGATTATGTTTTCTTTTATTAGTTTAATATTGGGATTGGGCTCGAATCAAATTTTTACAAGTGTTTTATAAAAAATAAAGGGGAAAAGTATTATTATTTTTTAAAAATAAAAAGGAAAGTAATAAACAAAAGAAACTAACTGCCATCTTCCTATTTCCCACCCAAAATCAATAACACGAACTGCAAAAATGACCCTTGAGCCTCTCCAAGAGTTTTCTCCTCTCTAAGAAAAAAACAATCTTCTCTTCTCCTCTCTTTTCCTATCCCTACAAAATGCACCTCTCTTCTCTGCTTCATCACTACCATTTCCTCTCTTCTTCATTTCTCCTTTTACTCTTCTCTTCTTACTACCATTTCCGTCCAAATGTCTTCTCTTTCTTCTTCTTCTGTTCGTCTCCTTTCACCTCTGCTATCGCACTCCTCCTCCTCAAGACCCAGATCAAGAATCCTTGCTGCTGCTGGTCCTACGGTGGCTCAGCCGGTAGAGTTGGATGTGGAGGCTGAGAGGCTCGAGCCTAGAGTGGAGGAAAGAGATGGGTACTGGATTTTGAAGGAGAAGTTTAGGCAGGGTATTAATCCTCAGGAAAAGGTGAAGATACAGAAGGACCCTATGAAACTTTTCATGGAGAATGGGATTGAGGAGCTTGCTAATTTGTCAATGGAGGAAATCGACCAAAATAAAGATTCTAAAGATGATATTGATGTTAGACTCAAGTGGCTTGGTCTCTTTCACAGAAGAAAGCATCATTGTGAGTTTTGAACTTTCTTATTTAGTAGAATTCTAATTTTCTCTCTTTCCAACTTTTCCCAATTGTAGTCTGCAGCGCTTTATCTGATTTGCATTTTATTCTGCTTCTCTAGATGTGTATATAATGCAGTAGAGTATGCTTGTTGAAAAATCTCTTTTTGAATCAGAACAATCTAAAGATTTAATCTTTATCACTCTTAGCCTCAATTTCACTCTTTTGTTGAATCGAAACAAAGTAAAGATCAATTCTTTGCTCGGTCTTAGCCCCACCAATCATAAAATTTATCAACTGTGTTTAGCTGCTGAGAATCTAGCGGAGAAGCTATGTAAATTTCATTGGTGGGTTGCTTACATTTGGCATTGATCTAATTTGCTTTGGATGTTCTGTAATCAGATGGTCGGTTTATGATGAGACTGAAGCTACCAAATGGAGTAACAACAAGTGAACAAACACGGTATTTGGCAAGTGTGATAAGGAAATATGGTAAGGATGGTTGTGGAGATGTGACTACCAGGCAAAACTGGCAAATTCGTGGCGTAGTGCTACCTGATGTGCCTCAAATACTGAAAGGTCTTGCTGAAGTTGGCTTGACAAGCCTACAGAGTGGTATGGACAATGTAAGAAACCCTGTTGGAAATCCTCTTGCTGGAATTGATCCGCAGGAAATTGTCGATACTCGCCCGTACACCAACTTGTTATCTCAATTCATCACTAGGAATTCACTAGGCAATCCTGCTGTTAGTAATTTGTAGGTTCCTTCTCCATGGTTGATTGAGGAATTGCATATCAAATTGAATTCAGCAATATTCACAGTCAATATTCATAGTCTTCTCCATATTTGCAGGCCAAGGAAATGGAATGCATGTGTTGTAGGTTCTCATGATCTCTACGAACATCCTCACATCAATGATCTTGCTTACATGCCTGCTACTAAAGATGGGCGGTTCGGATTCAATTTGCTGGTGGGTGGATTCTTTAGCGCCAAGCGATGTGCTGAGGCAATCCCTCTAGATGCCTGGGTCTCGGCGGATGATGTGATACCAGTATGCAAGGCAGTACTAGAGGCCTTCAGAGATCTTGGCTTTAGAGGAAACAGACAGAAGACAAGAATGATGTGGTTGATTGATGAACTTGTGAGTAAAAATCATTCATCTTAAGCAAATTTTCTTCTGAAATCACATCTCAATGTAAAAGGCTTAACTTGTACAATCCTTGCTGTTACCATTGCATAATGCAGGGCATTGAAGGTTTTCGGTCAGAAGTAGTGAAACGAATGCCACAACAGGAGCTAGAGAGAGCATCTGCCGAAGATCTGGTTCAAAAACAATGGGAAAGGAGGGATTATTTTGGTGTACATCCACAAAAACAAGAAGGTTTAAGCTATGTAGGCATCCACATTCCTGTAGGGCGTGTTCAAGCAGATGACATGGATGAACTAGCTCACATAGCTGACAAATACGGCTCCGGGGAACTAAGGCTAACAGTTGAGCAGAACATCATAATCCCCAACGTTGAGAACTCAAAGATTGAGGCTTTACTTAACGAGCCTCTTCTCAAAAAGTTCTCACCAGAGCCACCAATTCTAATGAAAGGGCTGGTGGCATGCACTGGCAACCAATTTTGTGGGCAAGCCATAATCGAGACGAAAGCTAGAGCCTTGAAGGTAACTGAGGAAGTGCAAAGGCTAGTGTCGGTAACCAAGCCTGTGCGGATGCACTGGACGGGTTGTCCTAACACCTGTGGACAAGTGCAAGTAGCTGATATTGGATTCATGGGGTGCATGGCAAGAGATGAAAATGGCAAGACTTGCGAAGGAGTGGATGTTTACTTGGGAGGAAGAATTGGAAGTGATTCACATTTGGGAGATTTATATAAAAAGGCTGTTCCTTGCAAGGATTTAGTGCCTTTAGTTGTTGATCTTTTGGTTGAAAAGTTTGGAGCTGTTCCTAGAGAGAGGGAAGAGGCAGAGGATTGATCATTTTGATTCAATGCTTCATTTCCTTTCCTTGCTTAATCAATTGTTAAGACATTTTTATAAAATTAAAAAATTTTAATTATTTTTTTAATTTTTGTATTAAATAGAAATTGATTACTTGAAATGGAATAAAGAGAGTACAATCAAATGATTTTTTTTTTTTTTACAGTTATTATTTTTTTCATATATTTATATTTATTATTTATAAATCGAATCGATAACTTATCGATCAATGATATAGAAAGAAAATAAACAATTATAATCATATTTAATGTGATAATGGCACTTAATTAAAAGTGAAAGAGGTCTCGAATTCAATTTTTTTTATTTATATATATTTATAATTAAAACGGATATTAAAAGCAATTATAGAAAAAAAGAGTTTTTATTTGCGATTTTGGGGTACACGTGTGGATCTGGCCGTATCATCCGAGTCATGGTGCAGATATTTGGGCTGGATATATGACACTCACCAACAGATTAATTATTTGAAGCCCATAAGTTTCTTATATGTTCGACCCACATGTGAAATTAGATTTTTTTTTTATTCTCATTCAACAAAAAAAAAAATATTTATAATTCAAAGGATATACCTTATCAAATATTAATGTTTATTACCCCTAAATTCACAATAAATGTTCATTTTACTTATTTCATCAAGATTAGTAAATACATTAATTAGAAATAACTTGTAACTTAAGTAATTAAGAGCCTCTCAATTAACCAAGGTTTGATTCCAACCTACCGCCTAATGATGTTATCAATAGAAAAAAAACTCATTAATTACCGTAATATTTTACTAATTATATTTTTTAAATATAATTTATATAGTTATGAGTTAATGTAATTAATTTTCTATCTTGCTTTTTCAATCTCTTTTTGCCAACTTAACTCATTAAATTGCTCCTTGTGTTTTTCCTATATGGGTATTTTAGAAAAAATGTCAACGCAATTAATAATTTATTTAATTTTAATAAAATTATTTAAATGGACATTTAGAACAAAACAGAGGAATTAAATTTTTTTTATTAAAATATACACTTATTTAACAACATGACATAAAGGAGATATTGGCTTCGATTTTCAACGAACAACTTGCTACGATTAGTATTATCCAACATATATTATTGATATTGACATCTCATTTTCATGCTTTAATTCATAAATTAGGCCAACAATAAATATCTTGCTAAACATTATTTAATGTATGACTTTTAAAAAAAAAAAAAAAACAGCCAATGTGTGAACTTCAGACTTTCATTTGGAGAAATGAATGTACTTTGATCCTTCACAATGACGTTGAAGAAAAAAAAATTAATTGAAAAAGAGACTTATTGCTACTCATATTCTTTAATGATTTTGAGATAATCATATTTCATACCACATGTGTTGCTATCTTCATTAAATATTTCAACTTTATTTTTATTTCATGAATATTCTTGATATTATATTCATTACTAGTAGATTTATATATAATATTCCTTCCCAACAATAATATTAATTAATAATATGAATAAACAACTACTAAGAGAGAGGTATACAATTTTCTAAATTATTTGTAATTATTTTTCATGATAATTTTTTTTTTTAACTCAAAGAGAATATACAGAAGCCTTGAATCTCAATCCACATTATTTTCAAATTCAACTAGTCTGTATTACAACTTGGATCAAGAGGTGATTTGAATTTCAGCAGAAAAGGCACCTCACAGAATTCATACGGCGTAATCTGAATTGTTCATCATATTACAAGTCCGTCCTTTGGATCATCAAAGATTCCAATCTGTATACGATGGGAATTGGGAACAAACAAACGTGACAACCATGAATGGTGAGGGGGCACATGTTCCAATGTTATTGGAAGGTTCCATAAAGTCACGTGAGTTTCACGTGAGTTATGTTTTTTGAAACTTTCACAAGTGCATGTCATAATCGGAGAAGAAAGAAAAAATGATAAAAATCGTGCACAATCCGCCGTATGCACCAAAACAGGTATCAAAGAATATCAGCTTTTTTTTTTTAGGCCTCATAGGTAGCCTTCAGCTCGGCTATTTTTGGCGGATTTTGGGTATGTAAGAAGCAATTTTTTTTATATTTTTTTAATTTTTTTGTTTTCTATGATCAATAATTCCTCAAGATTCTTATTTTATTTTCATTCCCACCTTCAAAATGCTTATGATAAAGAAGGAGATCATATCTTTTAAACGAAAAACGACAAATTTACAATGAATTTCAAATTATTCTCACCTAAATCACATCCTTACTATTAGAATTAATATATCCGAAATTTATTAATTTAATTGATTCGAATTTATTTTTTTTAATACTTAAAAATATTTTCCCATTAATTTTAAGTTTTTGATCATGGAAAATTCGATTAAGATGTGTATGACAAGTTGAGGTAGGCTTTGTCCTGTTGCAACCCTTATGTGCCGCAAAACATGCAACTCCATATGTCTCATCTTAATACTTTGTTTTCTTTTTGTTAACGGAGGAAATTGAATATTCTTGAACCCAATGCAATTTAGACAGAAAATAAAGAGGAATTACTCTTGACTTATACATCGCATATAATTAATTAACCACTTGTTCATAAAATCTTGTGCATACATGTGGCTACGCATTATAAAATAAAATAAAATAAAATAAAATAGATTGCTGATTATGAAATCCACTTTTTCATATAAAAGAAAGTACGTAATTTGCAATTAGAGTAAGAAACAAGTATCCAATTTGTATGCTTCTTCAAGCACACCATTTTAACCAGCAGAGACGTGCCAATCCAACTAACCCTTCTTGAAAATGACTCTCTACAAGCTCACTCCTTTTATCTAATTCACTTCGGTAGCATTTATATACTTATCTCTCCAGATGATTTCTACTAATTGAAAAAGAATGAGAATCTTATTAGTAGTTATCATACATGATTTAGGTTCATAAAAATTAGTGCATGAAGTTAATTAATTTGTGGATAATAGTAGGCGGGAAATGAGCTTTTTTGGGGGGGCAATATATGATGGGATGGAGAAAGTGGGGGTAGGTCACAGTCTTATGAGACTAAGGCCATCCCTATAAGAATAATAATGCTCAAGTCTTTCATATTTGAGAAAGATGGCTGAGTGCCGTACTCTAATGGCATTTCTCTTACAAAATCTCTACACCAAAATCTAATCAAAGATTCAATCTTACCCATTTAGAGTAGGAACCCTCTCTCAGTCCACAACGCCTCCATTTGTTTTTAAGCTCTGCCATCATTGATACGTAGAATATCGACACAGCATGGATACAATGCCTTTGAGTGTTTGTGTTATATCAATGAAAGAAAATCACAAGAAAGCAAGCTAAGTTATTCAAATTCCGGTTCTTGAACTTCGAAGGGTTAATGAATCATAAAGCCAACGACTTTCGAGTTAGTGACAGAAACCGACAACAGATTTTTTTGTATCTTAGAAATTTGTGGCACAAAAATCTGAAGTATCCAATATTTGGCAGTTAAGAGGATGGCCTGGGAGGCCTCTGTAAGTCCAAAAATGCTCCATTTAAGCTTTGCCATGATTGCAATGTATGTAGAATAGGGAGAAAATATACTAAAAATAATTCAAGAAAGATTGCAATGATTTTTGGTATGACGTCTATTGGGCCATTTCTATTATTCCATTTTCATCTTTCTTTCAACTCTCAAAATGATAGATGGATATGATTTCGATTTTGCATGCTCACCAGTTCAATTCGAAAATATTAAAATATACTTAATTAAAACATTAATTTCTAGTTCTACTATACATAGGCATTACACTTGGATGTACTTTTTTTAAAAAATTTGATTACATCTGTTGAATATCTCATATCGATTAATTATAAGATGGTTGTATTCTTTATAATGGCATGTGCAATCTTCTCTCTTTGAGCTTGCTTTTGGGGTGAATTAGACATGGTTCCATTTTCTTAACATGGTATCAGAGCTACCGGTTGCAATGTTGGGGCCAGCCGCAGGTGTTTGTATATACTTATGCTCTGAGTGTGAGGGTCTGCATATACTCACTCTCCAGAGGTGTGTTGAATATTCTACATCGGTTAATTATAAGATGAGTGTATTGAATATCTCGTATCGGTTAATTATAAAATGATTATACTCCTTATAATAGCATAACTCAAAATATTCTTTTATTTCTGTTTAATTATATACAAAAATTATTATCAACAAAGTAACTACAAAATAGTTAAGAGATATATCCATTAACAAGGACAGCATTCTTCCATTTATATGTTGTAATTATTATATAAGAATAAATATTTTATTTTTTTTACATGATATTCCATATAAAATTATTTATACTTCGTGTAAAGAATATTTAAAGCAAAAATACAGATTACGAAAATTCGAAAAATAATATTATCGAATAATTAATTTGAAGATAAATGGAAGAAAATTAAAAAATTTAAATGAGAGCTAATTAATTAAGTTATCTCCTTGAAGAATTTTCTCTGTACCTAAAAGTCGGAAAGAGATTTCGATATAATATATAATTTTTAAAAAAGTAATGCAATAACTGATATATAATTAAGCAATTTTATTGAGTGGGAATAATAATTTATTTTCTGTAAGCTTTTTTTTCGATATAATTATGCCCTAAGACACTTCCGAATTAAAGCAATGGAAAATTTGGAAACAAAAGTGTAATATACCATAAAATTATATTATCCAATTAACAGGGATTTTCATGCCACGGTTCTCCACTTTCCACTCATACCTAAATTACATTAATATTTATTTTGCTATCCTCCACAATTTTGAATTTTCCAAATCCCTTCCTCTAACTTAATTATAATCGAATGGCATGCAAAAATCTAGCAATTTAATTCCTTTGAGGATTAATTCTAGGCAAAGCAAATACGTTAATTAATTTATGAAATTATCATGTTTTTATTTATTAATCTCCTTAACATAAGATTTGGTTAATATGGAGAATTTTTGGGGTCTAATAAAACAAATTAACAACTTATTTTTACACTTTAATTAGGTTATTGCATACGTGATAAAGAAATAAATTCTTGTAAAAGGATATTTTAATCAAATAGCATTAGATTATTAAATGGTTTTCTTAATCTAGTTCAATAACTTTAAAACACATTTAAATTGTAAGGGTGAGATTCTCTTCATTACAATTCTCGGTTCGGTCCAGAATCGAATCGAAAATCGAAATTTTAAAATTTTCAGAATCGAATCGAAATTTTCACAATGATCAAACCGAAAAAATCGATTATATAGAACCGAAAAATTGACTTAACCGAAATTCTATATACTTTTTATTTTTTTTATATATAAAAACTCCAAAACGACGTCGTTTTAAGAAATTTGGTCTATTCGAATCTTTATTTTTCACCCTCCAAAAACTGAATTGAATCGATTAAACCGAAATTATACTAAATATCCGAACTAAAAAAAGTTAAAAATCGAACTAAATAAATTAAATTATAAAAAATTCGATTCAATTTTCGATTTCGATTCGGTTTTAAACAGGATTAGAAGATATGATATTCTCTTCAGTATTGTCTTTTAAGTGCAACTAGTCTACTACATCTGCCACTTGTAATTAGCCAGTGTTCCATTTTCCTTGTTTCTTTTTTATTTATAAAAGAATAAAATGCAAATGAAAAAGGATCCTTTCATCATAAATTACAATCCAATATCCTCTTTCAACAATTATATTATCAATATCTTTAGTTAAGTCATTTTAATTCGTTCTAATCCAGATATTTGCCCTATTAACCCCTTAAGCTTTACTTAGAGACGAAGATTAGATTTACTTTGTGGCTCTTGTATAGGATTTAGTCAGATCAACGAACCTAGAGAAAAGAAATAAAGAATTAGGTCGTGATTAGTGTCTCCATTAATCAACAAATGAGTAGAAAATAATGTAAAGAATGTAGCGTAAAACAGGTGTCAAACGGGAAAGAGATTATTAAAGGATAGTTAAACTGGTAGAGTCTTTTATGAACTTTGCCACCTTTTGATGTCGCACTACCACTCACAGTCTTCAAGTTTAGAATGATCTAAACTATTTCGATGCATAAATAAAAAAAAATCATCCTTACCTACATTAAATAATTCAACAAGATTCCACTCACCATCACCATCTCCTTCCTTCTGCCATTAAGCATAGAAATTAACATTTTTTTTTTCTACATTAAAAAACATCGATTCTAGGACAGAGATCATAGCAAAGCTCGTAAGGATGTGTTCTAGCGGTGGTAAAACGAGCTACGGTTGTGATGGGGAAGGTTGCTTTGCGGCATAGGATTATCCATCCCTCCATGTGTATGATTGTGGTTACCCACATGTCGTCCAATTTATGCTACCTATAGTGGCATTTTTTTAATACAAACTTATAACAGTAAGAGCTATTTTAGAAAAATAAAAAAAAATGAAAATTTGTCCTATTTTTCAAAATTATTGAAGCAAATTGGCCCTTCCTCCTTTTTTTTTTTAAAAAAAAATATTGCATTTCCTTAATATTAATTCATCACATAATTATTGTACTTGTTTTGCCTTTCTTACAGGTAAATTTAAACTACCAAAACGAAAAGATATGTACGTTTCTAAAACTGTTTTATATTATCTTCAATTTGAATATAAAGGATAAATATGTTTTTTTTGTAAATATTATTCTATATTCAAAGTCTGTCAAATTGATTAATTCATATTCGCATTGGATAAACTCGTAAAGAAATCAAGTGCAAAGGAACACAGAGTTTTATTGTCTCGTCTCATCTCATCTCACTTGACAGTAACGACAAATATATTTTTCATGCCTTTTCAATATTTTTTTTTTTACCTTTTCTTCAACGCGATGAGGAGATGAGCAATATCGAAATAGACTCATCTATAAAGGGTCGTACTCATGCCCCTACATAATTTTTATTTATTTTTCAATTTTTTGGATAAATGAAATGGGAAGGTGGAGTTGCCCCCAAAGAAAAAAAGTCCAACATGAAATTTTTTATTTAGACGAATTTTCTTTTATTAATTCATATACTTTCATAAAATTAAAACAAGTTTTATTTAAAAAAATTTCTTCCTAATATATCCATCCATCTAAAATAATTCTACTCATTTACTTATGTATAAATAAATCAAAATAATTAATAACTCATCTCTCCTTTGTTCCATCTATATATGTATAATCCAAACTAAAAGGGTATATAAACATTTTCCCATGT
>CANXYI011895325.1:0-13192 GCA_948208565.1 Hura crepitans | reverse complement strand
ATTTGTCCGCACGGACTACAGGAAAGGGGATAAAGTTTTGGATTTGGATCAAATCTCCTTCTTTACTGTTTTCAAGCATAGGCTTCGCAGTTACAGCTCTAACTCAAAGTATTCTCAAAAAAATTTCTTGTTTGGAATATTTTCTTTTAGCATGAACTTATGCATTTATGATGAAGAAATTTCTGCATAAATACATTTTTAAGATATGTTTTAATGATGGTTATGCATATTGCTGTTTTCACAACAACTTTAAGAACCAATCGTCATTGGACAGTCAAAATTCTAACAGCCGCGTCAGAAGACAGAAGCTATTCTTACAATAGCATCCTCCTTTGGTAGATTTATTCCGTAGAATCTCAAGATAATTCACTTTGACTCGTTTTAAATAAATTTTGTCCATTTTAATATTTTACGTTGATGCCCTATTCTTTTAAAAGAGTGCCGGATGTGAATCAAATTCGCAATCTCATTGCTTGTAACAAAATCAATACGTTAAATTATAGCTTGTTCAAAAGCTTATTGATTATGCTAATGCGCATTTTGGTGATGGGAAGGCAAAGTAATTTTAGGTAATCGGTGGATAATTATCAACAAGGTGAAATGAGAGAAAATTCTCATATTCTTCATTTTTTTTTTTTTTTAAAAAGTTTGTTAAAATTGGTAATAGTGTGCCTATCCTATCCGGATTTCTTATATTGCTACCATTTGCGTGTTTGTGCTCACTAAGTAGTAATTAAATGACATAAGAAAGATTATTTGCTTTAATAATTTCTATTTAAAAGAAAAAAAAAAGGTTTGTAAAAAGATGGAAATCGAAAATAATAATCAGGTTAAAGAAAAACATAAAATATGGCCATTCAATTGAACTTCAAGTTTTATTATATTCTTCACTCCCTAGATATCACATTACATAGAACAAGTTCCCCTAAATTGCAAAATGATGTATAGGGCTCAGCTCAAGGTCCAAAACTCACCACACGCCTCTTGTGCTCTTCACACTTAATTATTCACCATGCTTTTACTGCCACACCATATTGGCAACCCTTTTACTTGACCTTTGCTAGCATTTTGCAATCTTTCTCCGCTTTGCAGAACCACTGTCTAGTGCTAATAACGATGATGAAGAGTTAGATTCCAGGGAACGGTGGGTGTGGCTCACTTTAACCGGCTCCAAGTCCCCTGAACCAATCAAGTGAGGAAAATTCAGCTTGGCTTTCGAGCCGCGCATCTTAAAAGCGGCGCTGTCAAAAGCCAATGCTGCATCTTCAGCTGTGTTGTAAGTCCCTAACCATACTCTGGCACCGTTCTTCTTAGTATCTCTAATCTCCGCCGCGTAGGTTCCCCATGGTCTCCTTCTAACACCGATATAACTATTTCTGGTCCTCGTCGGCAAGTGATAAGGACGCGCAGCCGCCACTTGAGCAGGCACATCTATGTCCGAAGATCCCCGTTTAACTGTCGCTACGGTGGAGTCAAGTGGTTGTCCATCGCGTGAAGGAATGAAACACGTGGCAAGCGAAGTGGTGAAAGGCGTTTCATAATCGTCGGTAAAGAGATGCAGCTGAATCGACTGCAGGATTTTGAAGTAGTTCGATTCTGAGGGGTTTTCTCCTTGCATTTTTTAGGTTGAAATTTTAGGGTTTCTGATATTTGTTTGCAATGACTTGTTGACGGAAAAATTTATACATTAGGTAGTAGAAGGTTCTTTAAGTCTTGAGGGTTTGAATTATAGAGGAAGTGATGATCAATTGATCATATAGAGCAGTGGACGCGTTATTAACTTTAATTATCATTCTTTTCGGTTTCTTTGATATTTAATTGATCATCATGGAAATCACGTGCTATAAATAAATAATAATATTAATATTTTACATGTAATGTTTGTTTTATACGATATGCCTATCATCATCAGATTTTGAATGCTTAAAGTCTAATTAAGACAGCAATCAACATCGATCATCCCAATTGTGATGTATACCCAATAGAAGAGAACAAACGAATAGCAATTTTTTTTTTAGAAATTTCGATTTTAATCCTTTTTGTTAATGTAGAACTTAGATTCTTATTGGAAGTAAACATTGGGCCATTGATTTTTCCTTTCTTCTGTTGCTGCCTCTGTAACTGAGAAATGATATGTGAATATCTAAAAATCTAAGAATTTCTCTAACTTATACAATATCAAGTTGAAGTTGAGTGAATGTCAAATTTGAAAATTTTTTCAGACTTTTCCGAAAATACTTTATCCTAAGGAAACCAAGAATTTGCATAGAAACTTCCTACATTGTTTTATTTACTTTAAACATTCAAGAACTCAAATGAATGGAAATTGTGATTTAAAAGAATAAACCCTTCATTTTATATTAATCCAACTTTTGGAGGAGCTAGCACCCTGCAGGACCTTTTTTTTAAAAAAAAAAATTATACTCCACGTGTTAGGAGGTAAGACCAATAATAAACAAATCACAGTACTAGCCACGTGTTCGGAGGGAACAATTAAAAATTCGACCATGTGTTTCCGAATTGTCATAGGTTATTGAACATTATTTTTTTTTTTCCCTTATAACAAGAAAACGAGAAGGGAAGGTTGGAATCTATAAATTTATTAAAATATTTTTCAACTTTGTGTTTACCAAACATCATAAAATCATTTGCATTTCCGAGTACATGTGTATAATATTTAGCAAATTTAATAGATTTCCCGAGGATTTTTTTGTAGAGTAAGATCGTAGAAACTGGAGAAAATGCAACCTGTGATTAAATAAATTATGGCGTTTTTAAAAAAGAAATTGAATAATGTTCAACACATTGTTTTTCGGGTTTTAAATTGTTTAAGTGGGAACGCAGATTTCCGGGATCTCCCTTCTCATGCATTTACTTGCAGTTTTAACTCCACAAGAAGACACTGGATTATATATGGTTTTAACTGCAAAATTTAAATAAAATAATTGCTTCACATATCGATAGCTTCTTTTATATCAATCTTAAATTGTCAGATACCCTCACTGTTGTTGGAGAAAATCAAGAGATATAATATATCTTATAGCAATCTAATATTGTAAAAAAAAAAATCTCAATTTAGATCTACTGCGAGAAATGCATTAGGTAAGGAAAAGAGCTAAATTCTTTTTCTATTCTCTTTTATTCTGTCCAACGACTTTTAGACTCGTGTATAAAATTTAGACTTTTTATAACCCTGTAATTTAAATATTTTATTAGATTTTAACATGTATTTTGATTAATAAAAAAGGTAAAAAATAACTTATTTAGCACTCATTATGGGACAAGTTTTCAATGAAAATGGTTTCATAAATAATATACGAATTGTTGAAATAAGAAAGTTTTAATTTGAGTTTTTTTTTTTTTCTTTTGTTCGTTAATGTGAGAGTTTTTACGGGGGAAAATTTAGTATGAGAGTTCATCTTTATATGATGGTAGCTCTATATCACAGTGTCATGTAACTAACTATATAAAATACTTTCGACATATGCATAAACAAACAGAATATAAGAAAATACATAAATTAAATTAATTTGAATAATTGAAAATTACATATAGAAACATTATTTGGCTTGATTAGCTTGGTATGAGTATTATATTATTTTTATTATTTTTTTAAAAATTATATATTTATTCTCATTAATTTGACTTGATTTAACAAGATTAATATAACATTATCCAAATTATTATATTGAGAATTAAAAATGACAACATTAATTTTCATTTGTCGAAATAAAAATAACAACATCATTATATTAGCCCCATATGTGGTTGGGATGTGAGGAAGACCCCATGTGGGCCGTTTTGTCAGGTTTCGGCGGCGAACGTGAACCGTATCAATCAGCAAGATTTTATGAAATTTTGCAAATAATTAAATATTAAAAAATCAATCAGATCAATTAATTTTAAATATTAAATAAATTATAAAAAAATTATTAATAATATATGAAATGAAAGAAATAATAATACAAGAACTTTTTTTGGAATAAGAAATCATTTATAACGTGATTAAAGAAAATAACAAAATGCTAACAATTTACATGGCAATGACATATTAACATAGGACTGCTTTATGATTTCCACCTTTCTCAACCTAAACAGTACATGCAGAGATTTAACTATATGTACATATCACCTGCTATTATAGATATGGATTCACTTACTTTTTCACACGCATAAAAAATTAGTTAATATAATTAAAATTATACAATTAGTTTAATATATTCTCACATTAATTAGAAATATAGTAATAAATTGAAAAATAATAATGTACAAATGTGAATTATAATTAATAATTTTTAATAGGGACAACTTTGATAATTAACATGTTAATTATAATAGAAATAAAAAAATGACCTATACGGTGATAAAAATAAAAAAACTAAACCTATATTTAATTATAGAATGAATAGAGTAATAAATTACTTTACACGTATTGATTAAATCTTCATAATTATTAAATTTAAAATTTATTTTGGCATTTTCTCCATTCTCTATATGATGATAAAAAAAAAAAAATCTTAATCATACTTTCTATAAAATGTTTGCCTTCCTCCAATCTGCAAGCATACAAATTCAAAGTCCAGCTCCCTTTTCCTCCAACTTTTCCTACGATATGTAAACAAGAATCATAATAGTTCTCAGATGCGTACAAATCAGATAGAAGCAGAGAGTGATACTTTGGTGATCCCAAATCAATTATCCGCCATCTTTTCGACGATAAAGTTGATTGTCTGCATGTTGAAATCTGCCTTAAGTAGCCTTTTTTCCAGGCAAAATTAGGGAGATATACCGCTAAATCTCATTCTTCAAAATCCGAGAAAAAAAAAAAAAGGCAACTCAACAACTGTCATGGACTAGCTAGTTGATTAAATTATTTAATTAAACTTTATCCTATTTTCTTTAGTTAGTTAGATGTATGGATTAAGTTTAGGACAATCAATATGTAAGCTAAAATATCTGTAATACAATTTCGGCCTTAATTTCTAGTGTGTTCCTTCATTTAATGGGATCTTTCATGTCTTCTCACACCAAACTAATTGGACATATCTTTGTTGCTTATACCAACTAAATATATGGATTTTCTATATAATATATATAAACGAAAAACTAAAGGTATGAATGTACTCCTAAATTAAATCAATCATATATACTCTATCTAGCTAGATAAATGATTTTGTACTATATTTTTTTCGTTTCTTAATACAGGTTTTTCCTTTTAGAACTGATTTCATCATGTTTAAATGCAGCATGATGTGTGAATTGTATTATTGTTATTATTATTTTGTAAGAAAGAGGATATTGAAACATTCTATTTGCAATTAGAGTGATAAAAATATTCTATCTTAACTTTTATATATTTAAAAATACTTCATGTTCACTTGCATCAATAGATTATCCCTTAAATTTTGGTGGACATAATTTTTACCCATCCACTTGACCATGCTTATATTTATTTCTAACTATATAGTGAGAAATCTCTTTTATTTTTTTGTATTTTGAATTATTATATATCATCAAATTTGTTAGTTTATTTGATATAAAACCAAGTCAAATTTGCTAATTAGTATAATAACTGGTTTGGATAATATAGGAGAAAATAATTGAAAGAACTAAGTAGGCAACCAAATAATAAAACAAGTCAAAACAGGGAATTGTTTAAAAAAAAATTGGTGAAAAAGAAAGAAGGAAAAATCATATCTATACTATTCATTATCATTTACATAAAATTAATTGAGCTCTAAATAGTAGCACAGATATTTCCGATAAAAATACAAAAATGAGAAATAATAAAAGAGCTAAACGCGATAATGAAATATCTCCATTTTCTTTTTTGAACTCGAATTAAAATCTACCAAAATTATGTTAGCAATTGCTTTAACATAATTGAAGTCCTCTCGAAAGGAGAGAGGCAAAAAGGAAAGAAAAATTAATTAAAATCAGACCCGATTCAAGTAAATAAAAGAAATAAATAAATAATAAAAATGGAAAGAAATTCAAAAAATTTTTATTCTAAAGTTGATTTATAATTAATGAATTTTTTTATACATAAATTTATCCATTGATCGTTTTTATTAAAAGAATAACAGAGAAAGGAACAAAAGAATGCATCAACTCCAAAGTCCAAACTAACATTAAATTTCATCTTTATCACCACATAGTAATCCAATAACTAAAGAGATCCAATTATACACAACGAAGAGGCGCAATAAAGGAAAAAAAAAAAGAATATTTATTGAAATAGTTAGTTTAGTTCATATGCATACAATCCTATGAAATGAACCTCCTATTAAAATCATATTTATAGCTATCTTTGGATTTATCTCATTAAAAAAAAAGGCCACATGATTGTTCATATTAATAAAAAAAAAATTAATTGACAGAAGATGTTAGTTGAGGATTAATTAATTACGCAATAAAACTAAATGATTGAATTTTGTTTAATCACATAAAAGAGAACATAATTGTCAACCAACTTCCTACATCTTATGCTTCCCACCAACTTCTTTGTATATTTTATTCCAAATTATTCTCTAATTAAAATTTTAATTGTTTGAGAAAAGCAAAGAGAACTTTCTTTTTCTTTTTCTTTTTTTCAAAAAATAAAGAACTAAAAACATGTGAGAAAATACACATCTTCATCGAACCATCAATTTGCCATTAAAAAATTAAGGGACTACGTAATTCAGTAAAGAAAAGTTAATGTTTATGGCTCAAGCTTACTGGAATTTTTCCTTGCTTATATATAACCGTTCGAACTCAATCAGAAAGCCACGCTCACTCCACAGTCCACAGTACTCTTACCTCAATCACCAAAAAGGAAAAAAAAAAAAAAAAAAAGCCAGCGATCTCTAAATCAAACACTTACCTGAAAATGTGCGATCGAACTGTCTCACCGTCCGATTTTTCTCTTCTAGATTCCATTCGCCGTTTTCTCCTGGAAGATGATTCACCGGAGATTGATGGTGGAATCTCGCCGACAACCTGTCGCATTCCCAGCTCTGACAGTCTATTCTCGATCGACGAGTGGAGTAATCTCCTCCTACAAACAAATTGCTCCAGCGAAACGACGGTGCGTGAAGATCCGTCGGAGTCTATGAACTCGCAGTGGGAGTTGGTTTCGAAGAAAGTGAATTTAGAACCCCAAGGAAATCTAAAGAGCGCAACTGCGGGGAGGCACAGTGGGAGGAGGAGTTACATGGGAGTTAGAAGGCGGCCGTGGGGGAAATACGCGGCGGAGATTAGGGATCCGAAAAAGAATGGAGCAAGGATTTGGCTAGGGACTTATGAGAATCCAGAGGATGCGGCTATAGCTTACGATAGAGCCGCTTTTAAGATGCGAGGCTCGAAAGCCAAGCTCAACTTCCCACATTTGATTGGATCTAGTGATTATGAACCTATCAGAGTCACTAATAAGCGCTGCTTGCCGGAGCCGTCTACTTCGTCCTCATGTTCGTCGTCGTCGTCCTGCTCATCGGGAATGGAACATGCTTCTCTGTCTCCAAAGCCCAAGCGAAGAATGTTACTTAACCAATTGGCTGTCAATTATAACTCCCATCAATTGTACATAAGAAGCATGCACTAATGATAAATAAATTACTAGACTGGAAATCTAACGTTTACGCAGTTTTATCATTTGGATTTATATATTAAATTTCTGGCTAAAGGCAACAGATAAATGGACTAATATTGAGATCAATGAATGGGTTACGTAGGCCCTTGAAGGAGGAATCATAAATAGAAGCTCAACGATGGATATATTTAAAAATAAAACGATATATAGCTACAGAATTTCTTTGGACCAATATTTAAAAATTCTCCTTTTTACCCTTCATTTCTTCCGAATTAATCGCCCGGTGAATTTCGGATTATACCAAAAAAAAAAAAACATTTTCCAATACTTGGAATTGAAAAAGAAAATAGAAAAATGATTGGGGAAATAAGATGATTTTCCACCTTAGCAATTACTAGCACAGAAACTTTTAATTGCCATCACTTTGGGGAGCAAATAAAGAAATTATGAAGAAGACGGGGAAGTTGGTTTTCCCTGAAAGAACATTTGTTTACAGGGATTATGGGGGTCAGTCACGACGGAATCGAGGTATCAAATTCCTCAAATAGAACAACTATACCAAGATTAAAATTAAATTTTCTCCTTTCCTTTTCTTTTTTCAATATACTTGTAATTCAATAAATATATTGACAAAAAAAAAAAGTCATACAATACGGTAAAACTTAACCATAATTATGACAAGGTAAAAAGATCTTAAAATTTTTAACAAATTAATCTGAAAATATATACTGATATTTTATAATTTGTTTCTTACCATTGTCAATGAATAAGTAAATCTGTTGCAAAGTAGATACCTTACAAATCATATATCCCATTTTTCCTATTTTTTATTATCATGATTGCCACATGGCTACCATTTTTTGGGTAAAAAAAAGGAATCAATCCCTCTTTGGAGGAACTTTGGAACGTCCCACTTCCTCCAAAAGTGGGATCCGGACCCTTTTTTTTTTTCTTCCCATCGGAGATGTTGTTATAATTTTTTTAATTATGTTTTCTATTTTTTACTCTATAAGTTTCATAATATGAAATTAAATATATATTAATTTACTTGTATACATATCATATAAGGATGAAAAAAAAAAGTAAGAAAGAAGGTAAAAAAAAAAATATTTAACAATTTTTTATATAAACTATGTTTTACACAAATAATATTTACAATTGAATATTGTATTAAAAAAAAAAAAGCAGAGTGATTTTGAGTTTTTTTTTTAATCAAATATAAATATTTATGAGGTAAAAGAACACTAAAAACATGTGATGAAACTATGAAAGTGGTTTCACATCTGCAAAGTAATGAAAGTTCATGGAAGCATCAAATTGGCATTAAAAAATTCAGAGAGCGAAAGTAACTAGAAAATATTTTGTGTTTAGTTTTCTGGAACCTCCCCCATCTATGTATATATAGCTACTCAAAAATCAGAACAGCCATTCACATCTCAGTCCACAGGGCTTAATAGCCGACAGGAAAAAAAAACTACTAATCTCATTATCTAATTACGTACAAATACTAGAGAATGTATGATCAAAATATCTCCCTATCCGATTTTGCTCTTCTAGATTCGATTCGCCGTCATCTTCTGGAAGATGATGTGGCGGAAATCGATGCTGGAATCTCTCCGGTCAGAAGCCGAAGTTCGAACTTTGACAACCTATTCTCGACGGATGAGTGGTGTAATTTTGTCCTACAAACAGATGACTCTATTCAATCGACCGCTAGTGCAGATCCATCGGAGTCCGCTGACTCACAGTGGATCGGGGACGCAAAGCAAGGGCGGCAGATTGAGAAAAAAATGAATTACATGGGAGTGAGAAGGAGGCCATGGGGGAAGTACGCGGCGGAGATTAGGGATCCGAAGAGGAAAGGAGCGAGAATTTGGCTGGGAACTTATGAGAAACCGGAGGACGCGGCTATTGCTTACGATAGAGCCGCATTCAAAATGCGCGGCTCGAAGGCCAAGCTCAACTTTCCACATTTAATTGGATCCAATGATTATGAACCTATCAGAGTCACTAACAAGCGCTGCTCGCCGGAGCCGTCTACACCTTCTTCGTGTTCGGCATCGTCCACCTCCTGCTCGTCGGAAACGGAATATGCTTCTATTGCTCCGAAGCCTAAACGGAGGGTGTTACTTAATCAATTGGCAGCCAGTTATTACTCCATCAGTTGTACATATTAATGTTCATGTAATAAAATTAATTAATTTATTAAACTGGGCATCTAACTTGCAAGAGCCATTGACCGTCTAAATTATGATTTCTGGATTCTGTTTTACATTATCCTTGATCAAACTAATGAACTGTTAAGGAGACAAAAGGTGGAATCATAAACAGAAGCTCAAGTGTGGCTAGCTAGTTATCAAAAAAAAGATTTTAATTGATGATTACCGATTACCACTGGATGGATATATTGAATTCTTTTTCTTTGGCGATTAGTAAATAAACGTAGCGACGGTTAACAGACCTGAAACAAGAAAGAAATATTATCCTGTATTTGGCAAAAAAAAAAAAAAGGTTAATTTTCACTTTGGCTCAAAGTTTCCATTGCCTGTTGGGAAGCAAATAACGAAGAAGTGGTTTCAAATAAGAGAAATATCAAATTAGCACTGCATTAAAAGCTATTAATAATCATGGCTAGGGAATTAGTGATAATTGTAATTATCAGTATCTTTTATCCTTTCTTTTGTTTCTTAACTTTACAAATTACAAGCTTATATCCCATGATGAAAATTTTGATGGGAAATAGGCTTTTAATATCCAAAGTTAGCAAACAGGAGAAAATATAAAGGTACTGATGATAATTACAATAATCTCTAATTTAAGAGCTGTATACTGAAGTTCAATAATATCTGATTCAGCTTCATCACTTATATAATTACATTTTGATTTCATTTGGCAATTTCATCATTTATACGGAAAAGAAAAAAAGAAAAAACAACTTGAATACGTTTCTCTACTTAAATAAAACGTTATTAATTAGTATATCTATTATTAAATAATATTTATCTAATAAATAAAATAATTATTTGAGTACAAATTGTAATCTCTACTACTTTAATTAGTTTGCTCTCAAATCTAGGGCAATTTTTTTTTTCAATAACTAGGCAAAATTCGTCTTTGGTTTTGTTGTGACACGAATTTTTCCTTTTCAATTTTTGTGTAGCCCTCGTGGATTTTGTCACCAGTTAGCACATTAGCACATGCATCACATGGGGGCACTTCCTTCTATCAGGACAAAACTCGCACAAATCATAGATTATTGAGTCTGTCTTAATTAGCTTGCAATTTCAAGTTTATGGTTATATATTTCATAAAATCACGAGATATGTCAGCGTGGTAAAGTAGTTTTCAAATTTCTGATTTAAGATTCATTTTTAAACTAGATTGAAATGAATTTTTTTGCTTTTTAATTTCTTCTCATTTTGCTTCGCGTCATTCTTCTAAGCACTCTTTTCCATCTATTTTTTTTTTCTCACAATATTTCATTTAGCATGTATATTTTAATTATATAATGGATATGTCTCAAGAGCATATTAACTTATCTGATTAAGCGTAAAATTAATTCGGCTTTACCACATTAAAGAAAAACACAACTCAAAGACACTTGATTTTCTAGGTATAAATGTAATAATTTTATAAGTAAACTTATTAATAGAAAACGCTTTTTGCAACAAAAGTTTGGTAGTAAAACAATAGAACAGAACTCATTGATCATAATCAAGCATATTTAAAGCTTGGACTCATTGATCGCTATCATGGGATTTATAATCTCCACATTTATAAAGAATGTATAAACATCAATTTATGCTTTTGTTTAGAGAACTTATGTCTTTTGAATTCTTTAAAGAATGAACCCGTATGCAAAAATAACCCGTTGAAGTATCTCTTCCAAAATCCAAGATGTGTACATCTACTATAATTTTTACTTGTTCTAATTAATAAATTTCAAAGTATTTAATTAGTTCATTTTTTGACATTTTAACAGATTTTATTCTTTTTATTTGTCAAGTCATCATAAGGATTAAATTAATTTTAGAACAAATTTTACATAGGTTGTATAGAGAAAACTTTATCCTACTCTTACAACAGCAAATCTAATGACCAAAACAAACCGCCTACAATTTTGTATTTATTTCTTCTCTTTTTGGAAAATGCATAGCAAACAGAACTTGGAAGAGGAGATGCATGCTAAAAGGGATAGAACAGCAGGTCAAAAGCAATATATGCAGGTGCTATTTCCAAAGGATAGTGATAAAATTTATAGGTAAATCAAGAAAAATATTAGTTAACAGAAGAAATAATTAATTCTTAGAAAATGCTTTCACAAAACATCATTGCATCATTAACTGGGAGTCTACAAAATTAATATAAATGAGATTTTTCACTTAGGCTTCCGGCCCTTTGCAAGGTTTCTCTTCATGACAAACGGGGCTTTGTTTTTTATTGTTCTAATTTATTATTTCGAATCTATAACGAAATCTTTTATATTGAAAACATAAATAAATCTTTTATATAATAAAGGAATCACTATATATTTTATATGTAAGCAACGATGCATCCTTTATGAGTTCGGGATACATGGTATACGCTTACCATAGCCATAAGGACAGGTTAAAGCTGAATTTCTTTCTTTTTTTTTTTTTGTTTGAGTAAATATGATATTAGTTCATCCTAAGATTTCGTCAAACGTCAAAATTTAATGGTGTATCTTGACCATATTCATATATGTGTTTTTAATTCGAATTATTTAGTATTGAAAAAAAGGTTTACTACTCAGGACTATCGTGAAGTCAAAATATGCTTATAATAAATAAACAAAATTTGTATTAACTTAAAAACATTTTAATTATTTTCCACAATAAAAATATCAATACACAAGAAATCAAATCATGTTTGAGTGATGAATAAACTAGAAATAAAATAAAACAAAATAATAGATAATAATGTATAATATGTTGGATAAAATTTATTAAAAAAAATAGATTGATTTATTAGGCTTCAGATCGGTGAAGATGATTTCGCAGGCAGCGAGGCATGCAAGTGTGTGTGCATATCGTATACTCTGTTGAATGTTCCTATTGGGCCCATGCTCCTTAACTACCCTTTAAGGTGACATCAACCAAATTGTCCGAGAGGATGTTTAATGGGAAGGGACAAATTCTAATTTTGAGAGATGCATTTTAATATTATGTAGGTGGCAAATCACAGAAAATGCAACTTTTAAATAATGGAACTTGTTCCTCCAATAATGAGTTCTGTTTATGGTTCTACATATTTTCTTTTTTTTTTTTCTAAAAAAAAATTGTTAATAATTTTTCTAATATTCTCTGCTATGTGTCAGAATTTCATTGGAGAAGAAAAAAAGGGGATCAGTCCCTCTTTGCTCTATCCCTTAAATGGCAAATAACGAGGCGTCCCAGTCCCTGCTAAAATGGGATTGGAATTTTTTTTTTTTTTTTTTATAATCGTTGGAGTTGCTCTTAGAGTCGTATATGGACATCTGAACCAAATTAATAAACAATTCAAACGTGAAACAAAACCCTACTCAGTTCAACTTCATTGAACGAAATAATTAAATATTTAAAAAATACCAAACATGTGCGTGTATATATATAGTCTTGCTCA
>CANXYI011895273.1:0-11118 GCA_948208565.1 Hura crepitans | reverse complement strand
AATTCATATGAGTAAAAATGATAATTTATGACTTATATACATTAGGGGTATTTTAGTAATTTGGCACCTTAGTGAATAATTAAATCACATAATGAAGTAAGATCATTTCTTAAACTGCTTAAATATGTAAATGCCATAATGCCATGATTTAAATGCTTTAAGTTCACCACTGAGTATCTCATATACTTAATGTACCTATTTTGGTGTGCAGGTACACAACAACAAGAACCTACCTCGTGAAGTATGACGATAGTGGTTCAAAGGATACAACTAAAGAATTTTAAAGTAATTATTTTATAGTTTTGATATCTATGTACCTAAGTGGGAATTAGGTAGAAAAATGTATTTAAGCTTTGGATATGTAATGTCTTTATGTAATATGACCTGCTAATGTAATAAAGAAATTTTATATACTCTTCTTATGGATGTATGTTTAGTTGTGATGTGTGATATTAATGTGAGCCTGAGGCTCTATATATGCATATTTTATCTGTGGTCTGAGGCTCGAGTTGATGTGTTATTAAGCTGATGTTAGGCTGAGAATGGAGGACTAGATGGGTCCCAGTGTTATGAAATATTTATAAAAGTGTTAAACATGCTTGTTAAAATTTTGGGATAGGACCTGGAAAGCCGTTATGCTATCAAAATTTCTAAGATTATGGGAAATGACTTGTAGTTAACGAGAAATGGCAAGTTGTATGACTATACCTTGATAAGATAAAAAAACATATGGAAAGTGAATTTGGAAATAAATGAGGATAAATGATGTAAGTAATAGAAGTGATAAGAATTATACTAGTAACTTAAGAGTGTGTGCATCAACTATAGGATCTCCTAGGGGATTTTGTAGGGGGTATCATAGTCATACTAAAAGTGGACCTATAGACTAAAACATAAGATAGCACCATAGTGCCGTAATAGTTGCTAACATACCCCTAGTAGATCAGTCAACCTATCCATCTAGGTTGTAAAGTATATAGGCAATCTAACATACCTCTTTTAATTTAACAAAATTAAGTAGATTAAAAGTGGCTTTAACTTACATTATTGTTAATAATTGACTATATAAATAAATTAACATAATTACAATTTATTTATAATCATAAATATCACAATATGGAAATACAAATTTTGATTTCTTAATCATAAATACTTATAGCCATAAAATTTCAACTTTGTCATATTTTTAATGTCTCATAAGCCACTAAAATATCATTATTCATTCATAATGTGACATTCACCATATTTGGCAACTTCTTTAGGTGAATTTAAAACCATCACCAATACTTATTTTCTTTAAGGGCACTCGGCCATACACAGCATATAGGAATTTCATCAAAATATTTATATCATGACAATTCATTTGCCTTTTTCTCCTTTCTTCAATACAAAAACAATATAATGCCTTTAATATTTCCATATACCAATTTCATTATTTACTCACACGTGAAATTAATTCACATCAATTAATCAAGTTATGTCATATATATTGATTAATTAATAATTACATGAAAAAGGACATCAAATGGCTTTTTTGCCAATCTACCAATATCACTATCTCATTTAAATTTCAATCATTCATATATTACAGATATTTATTTTGCATAATACGTGATAATAACATGATCAATTACAAGGCTAACTTATTAAGTTCTCTAATTTCTCATTAAACATATATAATTATCATTATGGAAATTTAAGAAATTATTAAATATTCAAGATATAAGTTGATTTCACATACCAAAATGATCACAATGCAATCTTGAGGATAGCTCACACTTTTATTTTTCCTTTATTGGCCCTCGCTGCATTTCAGTAATTGCCCATTACATATTCATTTTTAGAAAAATCATATAAAATCATGCAATACCCAAAAAATTCAAAATACTACATTTTTAAACTCTTGGCCAATTACTTAACATGAGAAAAACATCGATTTCTCAAAAATCTTACCTAATCAAAAAATAGGCACTATTCACCTAACCCGATAACTTAGATTTTCTTATAATTTTCTCCAAAATACCACCTAATGGCATCTAGAACCCTTAGAGACTTATATTCTATGATCTAAAGCATGATTTAAGATTAAAAATGGAGAATTAATGGAAGAAAAATGAATAAAAATCCTCCTTGGGGCTGTCAGTTTTTAAGAGAATTTGGTGATGAGTGATTTTGGTCATTTAACCATAAAGTCAAAACTTTCAAGGTACTTATACTAGTTGAAAAATTAATTTTTAATACCTTCAAATATTTCTTTCTCCCCTATTTTAAATCCTTTTCCTCTCATTCCACTTCTCAAATTTAGATAAATTAAATCTTTAAATGCTAAAAGAAGAGGCTAAAAAATTGAAGAAACTGAATAAAAATGTCAATTTTATGCATCTTGAAATTCAATTATAATACTTTCTAACCTTTAAAAATTTTGATTCCAGCACCATTAAGTTTAGTGGAATTTTTGAGTACCAAGTCGTATTGTAATGCCTGTGAAACTAAGTTTCATGGACATTATCTTTCGAGCCATGAATAATGTTCTCAGGATATTAGGACAGTAAAAAATGGCTAAAAAAGGGCAAGTACTACTCGTAAAAATTTGATGGGCCATAAAATGATGAAAATGAAATAATTAATAGATTTAGTAAATCCAATAAATCCTAATAGGCTATAAACTAGTGAATAGTGATATTAGTGGATTTTATGCCGGGAATGGTCTGTGAGGCGCTCGGATAGACCTAAAAATTGCATACCCTGATGGTTAAAATTCTAATGAGTTTATTGGAGAAAGAATTTCAATATTCGGAGATCATTTAATATTTATTCAAAATTTTTAGATTTTACGAGTGAATAGTAACTCGAGTTGACTATGGAATTTTAACCCAAGATTTTATAAGGCCCTTAATAGGTTTAATTAAGAATTTTTGGCATTAAAATCAATATTTTTTAGAGTTCATGAAAACTTAAAATGAATTTTCATTTTTTTAAAGAAAATTGAGTAGAAACAAATTGAAAATTGACGCGTTAAATGATTGGGGTCCACGGGCTATGCATATAATTAGGCTAGCACATGTGGGAAGCCCCCATATGCCAAAAAGTCTTAATCTCCTCCCTTTTCTCCCTTGTGGTCGGAGCTATTAACAAGTGACCATCTCTCACTTTATTCTTCTATAATTCCTCTATATCTCCACCAAATCTCACATATTATAGACCAATCTTTCCCTCCACACCATAATTAAGCCATTACAAGGCATAAAAGTAGAAAAAAAGGCTTGATGAGGGACAACGTTACACTTAGTGAATAGTGTCACTAAGAAGAGTAAAGGGTTAAAGTTTAATTTTTATTTTTGATATAAAGACTAGGATATATTTTAAGGTTAAATATGTAACTTGAATTGAATTTAGAGTTATAATAGATTTTTGAGGAATTCTCTAAGATGAGCTGTAATTATTTATAGGAAAAGAAACCATTCAAGGAGACAAAGGCAAGGACAAGCCTTGAATTAGGTAGAAAGTGGAATGAAGTAAGTGAATTTTAAGTTAAAATGTATGCATGATTGTGCGAAAAAAGCATGAAATTTGTCTTTGGAAATGTGGGATTTTATGTATTTAAGTGTAATTGTTGATTATGTTAAATGTAAATTAATTATTTACTTATGTGAAGTAAACAATTGTGAAAATTGAATGAAAAATGGCTATGAAATGTGTTGATCCTATAGTGGCCAAATGGTGCCTTATAAGTGTGTGAATGTTTATTAAAGAAATGAATATGTTAATGGCATAGTTGCGATACAAAAATGGACTTAAAGTTGTGTATATGATGACATGAAATAATATTGAGAGAATTGGTGTTATTTAACATGAAACTAGGGTTATGGAATGATGTGCATTTATGAGTGTGCAAATGAACAATTATGTGACAAATATTATGTGATTAAATGAGATGAATAAATGATATTTGATGTTGAGAAAAGATTGAGTGTGAGAATGATAAAGTGATCATGAAGATCACCTAAAAATGTGATGTGATAATTTGTCATAAAATGACCAAATGAATAGTAAATTTTGACATTAAATGTCATCGAATGGCCATTTAACTAAATAGAAAATAAAAATGTGAATTTAAGGCTCGTATAGTTAGACACCTACTGGATGGTTTAACTAGTCAACTAGGAAATTAAGCAACTGCTAAGGTTGAGTTAAGTCAATTATTATCATTGCATTATTATTATGGATGGGTGCAATAGTCAAGGTTCTTTTAGAGCCGTTGCATGATAGCATAGGTATAGTTGCCGAGGTTCATTAAAAGCCATTATACTATATTCCATAGTACAGGTATAGTTGCTAAGGTTCATTAAGAGCCACTATATGATAGTGAGGGTACAACCATCGAGGTTCATTAATAGCCACTGTACGATAGGTAGGTCCAGCTATCGAGGTCCAAAATATTAGCCACTGCATAATTTTTTTTTCTTTTTGCTATCTAGTGTCCTTAGGTTTAGTCTATTAGTATAGGCCATATTAAATATAAGTCATATAATGAGAAATTCAACTATGTCATGAAATAAAAAATGATTGAATTGTAATAATGAAAATATATTAGTTTAACATGTATATTGTTGTATATAACCTATAATTGTCTTTTAAAGATTTGAACTACTGCATATTTTTTGCAATTGCATGGCTACTTTTGTGTGTGTGCATATCTATATTATGTTTTCTCAAGTCCACCACTAAGTTATTCTTAGTGCATCGATGTTTCGATGCGCAGGTAGAAGATAGGAGGCACATGAAGAGTCAAGCCTCTGTAGTCGATGAGTGTTTTGGGGTATAGTTCTTTATTAAGTTTGGTTCATAATTAAAAGTTTGTTCATATGTATAGCTAAAATATGGGTTGGTTAAGTAGGATAAATATGTAACTAATAAAAGAAAAAGTAAAATAAATATATGTCTGTAATGATATGTATAAATATTTGAGTGTTGTTGTCTATTATTTCTATTTTTTGATGGCTCTAAAACCCTATAATGCATGTGCAATGGTTGTATATTTGTGACTGTTGAGTGGAGAGGACTAGATGGGTCCGTATATTTGTGAAGTGGTGATTATTATATACAAAAGTGTGATTTTCTTTATAGGAAAAATTTTAGTTTTTAACTCTGATAGCTGTTATGCTATCTGATTTTCTAAAGAATGTTTTTCAAACGAAATAGAAGTTTTTGATAGTGTATTATGACTAATAAAATGACATTATAAAGAAAGATCTAAAAATAATAGTATGACATGTTATTTAAAATAAAAACATTAAGTGTTAAATGAATGAAATGTAAGGTTAATTTTAGGATAGGTAACCACATGAGAAGTAGCATTCTTATCAAGTTTCTTTGGAAATCAAGTAAGGGTTTTACATTGAGTGGTATCAAAGGCTAAGTTAGGCATTCCTAGGTAAAGTATACATGAGTACAATAGGTTAGAGTCTATAACCCATATCAACTACCTTATAAAAGGCTTATTGTGTTTTCCTTTATAGTTATATGATGAATTAATTGACTTCGCCTGAACAAGGGGACAAGGTAGCAAGTTATGATTCGATGACTATACAAAGAGCAAAAGCAAGTACTAATGCATTAGTGCCTAAGGAAGCAGCATATTAGCCATAGGCATAAGTACAATAGCAAGCATAACCTTCAGCTCCGGTAGTTTTGTTACAACAGATAGTAGATCTACTGAGGTATACCACTGCAGCTGCTACACCACCTCCTTCACCACCACTAGCTCTAGCACTACCACCACTAGTGCCTCTATAGAAAACTTATCTAGAAAGATTGAAAAAGATAGGAGCATTAGGTTTTGACGGCGCCACTAATGATGATGCTATAAAAGCTGTGTACTAGTTTGAGAGGACAAATAGAATTTAAAAGCAGTTGGAGTGTACTCCAACAACAAATTTAAAGTGTGTTACTTCATTTTTTCAAGCTGAAGCATTCCACTAATAGGCGACCATGAAGAAGAGAAAGGCTGTTGTTGATTTTACTTGGGACAATTTTGTTCAAGAGTTCTAGAAAAGATATATCTTAGAGACATACTTGGAATGAAAAAGGCAAAAGTTTATGGATTTAATGTAACACCCATAAACTTGGCCTTGTAAATAGTATTTCTTGGGCTATGTGTTGGGATATTAAGTAGTAGGCCCCACCAAGTTAATATAGATAGAGGGGTACTGGACTTGAAACTTTAAAAGGCAAAATAAGGTCTAAAATAAAAGAATTAAAAATTTTGATAGAAATAGAAAATAATTTTACACTAAGATCTATTAGAATATGGCTTTAGTTTAGAATGTGAAATGAGAAAGTTGGGATGTGCCTGTACTGACTCAAAAATATCATATCCTGAAGGTAAAAAAGTCTAATGAGTCCAATGGTGAAGGAATTATAATTTTTTGACATCGATAGATATTTTTACTAAATTTCTTGTTTATGCGATTGAAAATTTCAGTGTATTTCCTTGTTCTTTTTGGCACGATATTTAAGGAGGCCCTTAATTTTGAAATTTCCTAATTTTTTGTGTCTTAAGAAGTATTTTTGGTGATCATAAACATTAAGAATAATTTTATAAAGATTAAAAGAAAAGAAGGAAAAATGTGCATCATTGGATCGGATTTTATTAAATCATGACCGTTGGTGCATTTAATATAAAAAGGGTGAGCTTACATGGTTTCACCATATAAGATCACCTATCATCTTCCTCCTCCCACCAAGAATTTGATGCCGTTACACCTTGAAAGTCCCTCACCCATTTTTTCTTCAAACACACCAAAAATTAACCCAAAACCTCTAAATATTATACTCAAAACGCTACTCATCGTGTCTAGTTTCTTATTCTCTTGATTCTTTCATAGGAAAAACTTTATTTTAATGGAAAAGAGGAGAATTTTAGTTAGGGTTTCAAATAATCAAAAGCTAAGGTAAGCATATTTTTGGGGTTCTATTATTTTTTTATGAAGTTACGAGTGCCCAAAAATATGGTACATGTATTATTTTTAATTTTTGATTCGTGTATAATTTTCTATGAATTTTTCTACCTACATGCCTATTATGGAACTTAGAGAAACAAGGAGAAGGGCCTTCCAAAGGCAAATGGAGATAGTAGTATGACATTCGAGACACTGATTAATTGTTTTGTAAGTGTATTCAGTAAAATATGTGAAAACATTTCTTGTTTGTGCATTTTTACCTTAGAAAACCATTATGGAAGTGTTAGTTTTAGTGGTTTAAGATGTTCTTGATTTATTTTGAAGGCATTATATTGTTTAGAATATGTCAACTAAGTGATTATAATGGTTAAAAGTGGATTAAATTAATGTATGGTTAACTTATACAATTGGTAGTGTAATATAGAATAAAAAGGGCAAAATAGTAATTTTGGACATTAGGTGTAATTAAGGTGTAAATGTGATATAATTGCATAAATAATCATGTTAGATTAGTGTTTGATGATTAAAGTGGTATTATGATGGTATTATGGTACATTATGGATATGTATGTATTTTATGCATAATGTAAGCTAATGTGTGAAACATATAAGTTATAATGTGACATAAGTGTAATGCTTATAAAAAATAGATTGTCAATTTTCATTATGATATGCAAACTCTCAAATGAGAATGTTTTATGAACATAAGGATGACAATGAAGTAATAGAAAGATATTATTATTGTAATGAGACAAGTGAAATGAACATGTGACATGAAAATTGTATAATGAGTAATGTCGAGCCCATATGTGTTAGACAACCTACTAGATAGGTTGACCGGTCAATTAGGGTTTAAGCAGCTTCTAGATATTGGTATCATGTTTATGTAGGTGTAGCTATCATCAGGTCTATTTGGTCCACCATAAATGTACATAGTATACATTATTGTGTTTTATAGTACACTTTGGCATGCCATGATAATTCATGCAAGTGCAGCTGTCGGCAGGTACATCAGAACCACTGTACATATATCTATGTAGGTGCAACCGTCATGGAGGTTCATCAAGATCACTACATAGTTAGTGATAAATTATTATACTGGTGCAACAACTATCAGGTCTAAAATGTGGGCCACTATACACTGTGATCCCAATGTCCTGTATTAGGATACATGTCTGTCAAATATAGGCTAGTCAACTCGAATATAAGAAACTATAAATACAAGCTTTATAAAATGGACTTAAGAATTTATATACCTAAAATGGATTAACATATAATATGATTTGAATATGATAGTAAATCAGACATATAAAAGAAATGAATGTACATCATAATGTGTGTGCAATTAGTGTGGCATGTTTACATGATAATATATGGTAAATATGTATTTGTGTGTGTGCATGTGTGAGCATATTTTATTAAGGTATGCATGTGTGAGCTTCCTTGCCCAGTGATGTGGCACAGTCTGCATTTGCTCAGATAGCATAAGTACTACCACCATGGATACAACAAATGGCCAATTTATTTGGGTAGACTATAGCCACAGCTATTCCATAACCACCACCACTAGCTCTATAGTCACCAATAAAACAGCAACAACAACCACAATCACAGGCTCTCCAGAAGACTTATCTTGAACATGTTAAAAAGATTAGAGCCATTAATTTAAGGGAGCTGATATAGATGATGCAGCCAAGTTTGAATATTGGCTGGAGAGAATTGAAAGGATTTTGGAGCAACTGAACTGCACTCTAGAATAGTGTTTGATCTATGCAACATCATTATTATAGGCAAAGGTAAATTTATAGAGGAGAATAGTCTTGGAACATAAAAAAAATTGAACTTATGACTTGGAAGTTTTTCTTAAAGGAGTTCAAGAAGAGATATATCACACAAACTTATGTTGATAAGAAAAAGATAGGAATTTCTTGATGTAAAAAAGAATGGGAGATCGATTGCTAAATATTAGAAAGAGTTTTGTAGATTGAGCAGATACGCCACTGAGATAATTCCTATAGAACCAGATAGATGCAGGAGATTTAAGAAAGGCTTAGATACTGAGATTAGATTGCAGATGGCTATAAACAAGATTGATGTCTTTGCTAAGTTAGTTGCAATAGCTTATGTAGTGAAAGATATATTGAAGGAACATAAAGAAAATTTATAGAAGAAGAGACCATTCATTGCTGGACAAACAAGCTTAGCTTCAAAGGCAATCAAGAGATAGGGAGAGAATCCTACTGCACAATCATCTCAGAGACCACCTTAAACATAGAGATTTAAGTAGAAAGAACAATTTAAATAGTATTAATAGAGACTAGCTGCTAGTGCCCCAATTTTAATAGCTAGAAGCATAAAACCTACTTGTCAAATGTGTGGTAGGAAACATGGTGGAGTATGTTAGAGGAATAGTCTTGAGGTATGTTACAGATGTGGAGCTACAGAGCATTTTAGAAAGGATTGCTCCAATAAGATAGGTGAGTCTACCTAATATCAAGAATCATCACCAGCCCCAGCTAGAAGTCAGAGAGACACTAGAGGGGATACACTTAGTGGCAGTCAAAGGCCCAAATAAGAGTTTAGTATAAGGATAGAAGCTTGAGCTCTAGTGAGGTAGTATGTAAGTAGTGCTCGTGAGGATATAGACTCCCCAGATGTTATTATTGGTACATTTTATTTCTTTAATTTACCTATTTTGGCATTAATTGATCCCAGATCAATGTATTCCTATATATGTACTACTTTAGCACAAGAGAAAAGGTTACAATCAGAACCTTTAAATGTAGAAATAATGGTTAGTAATCTAATAGGACAACATGCTACTATTGATAGAATATGCAAGGATTGTCTATTGACTATCTAAGGACAAACCTCTCCTACCAATCTTATTGAATTGCCTTTCAATGAATTTGATGTTATCTTGGGAATGGATTGGCTATCAAGACATCATTCTATGGTGGATTATAGGCAGAAGAGGCTCACTATTTAAATAACAGATAGTGATGAGATCACAATAGTGGGTGAAAGCAAGGACTTTTTGTCTAATGTTATTTCTGCAGTAATAGCAAGACGTATGATTTGAAAAAGGTGTCAAGCATACCTAGCACATGCGGTTGATGTGGAAAAGGTAGAACATAACATTAACTAGATACCAGTGGTATCAGAGTTCTCTAATGTTTTTCTAGATATGTTACCATGATTACCACCAGAGCAAGAGCTTGAATTCACTATTGAAGTATATCTAGGCATTGCCCCATTCTCAATAGCCCTTTATAGAATGGCTCCTACTGAACTAAAAGAATTAAATGTGCAGCTACAAGAGCTATTAGATAAAAGGGTTTATCAGACCAAGTGTTTCACCATGGGGTGCACCAATATTGTTTGTGAAGAAGGATGTGCCCTTAAGACTTTGTGTTGACTATAAGCAGTTGAATAAAGTGACAATCAAGAATAAATATCCACTACCTAGGAATGATTATTTGTTTGATTAGCTCAGAGGAGTTGGTGTATTTTCAATGATTGACTCAAGATCCAGGTATTATTGACTCCAGATAAAGGAATCTGATGTGCAAAAATAGCTTTTCGCATTAGATATAAATATTATGAATTTTTAGTGATGCCTTTTAGGTTAACTAATGCTTCAGCAGCATTCATGGATTTGATGAATAGGATCTTCAGACCATATTTAGACCAATTTGTTGTGGTGTTCATTCATTATATTTTGGTGTACTCTAAGACAAGAGATTATCATAAACAATATCTTATATTGGTATTATAGATCTTGAGAGAGGAGCAACTCTATGCCAAATTGAGCAAGTGTGAGTTTTGGTTGGATGAAGTTGCATTCTTGGGATATATTGCCTCAGCTAAAGGAATCAGGGTAGATCCAAGTAAGATTAAGTCCATATCTAAGTGGAAACCTCTGAGAAATGTGACAAAGATCAAAATTTTTTTGGGATTAGCTAGATATTATAAAATATTTGTGAAAGGATTTTCATTGTTTTCAACTCTAATAACTCGATGATTGAGGAAAGATGTGACATTTGAGTGGAATGATTAATGTCAGGAGAGTTTTGACAAGTTGAAGGCCTTATTCATAGAAGCCCTATTCTTACATTACCAGAGTTAGGGAAGAACTTTTTTGTTTATAGTGATGC
>CANXYI011895217.1:0-11719 GCA_948208565.1 Hura crepitans | reverse complement strand
CTAACTCTAATTTGAATATCAACATTCTCAGGTTTTAGCCCTCTATTTTGTGCTTGTTTAGTGCATACATATTAATGTGTAAAACTAGGATTAATTAAAGCTAAAACTAGAACATCAAATAAATAAAATGTACTAGTAATGACATTTGATGCTACAACCTCTTTCATTACTCTCATAGCATACTGCCTTACTAGAGCATGAGCTTTTGATCTAGTACCCTAGCTAGCACTAAGCTGCTCACCCCTGTTCTACCTCTATCCTCTGTTCTCTAGTACAACATTAGGAGTTTGATTATCCCCTGTTGGTCTCTGAGGATAATACTTTCTGAAATAATCTCGAGAACCACAATGAAAATATTCCCCCTATCAATCTACTCTATACTTTCCCTAGTGCCTTTTCTAACAAGTGACAGATGTGGGAGGTCCATTTCTATTGCCCCCTATATTCAAGGTACTTCTCGCCCGAGGAGGCAAACAAGGTTTAACAATTGAAGCTTGTTCTAACCTCTAGGTCTATGTCTATCTTAACCACTGATATCCTACTTGATACTAAGACCTAGTCTCAGAATGTGTTTATGACTGGACCTCTCTCCTCTTCTTACCATCTTCTAATATGGCACTAGACTGCCATATAATGAATTACCTCTTCTTTTGGAAGAAATCCCTCTTTTCTTGTACCATCTCCTCCATGTCATATACTATTGATACTAACATAGCAAAATCTCTCTCTCAAATATAGGATATCTATATCCTGAGCTCCATATTCAATCTTGCTAAAAATTGCTTGCATTTCTCCTCCTCGTTATGAATAATTCCTAAGCATACTTTAGGAGTCTAGTAAAATCCTTCTCATATTCTAACACTATTTTCTTTCCTTACTTCAAATCTAGGAATTCTTGTCTCTTTTTATCCTTCTAGGAGTCATGTATGTATCTCTTCCTAAATTCCTTGAGGAAAAATTCCCAAATTAGCTCTACTAGTGTCTTTCTTCTCTTAGTAGTATTCCACCAATTGTTAGCTTTTTCCTATAGGAGATAAGTAGCATAATGTAAATTCTTAGCCTCAATGCAATTTAACTGCTCTAGAACTCTGAAGGTTCTATCTAGCTAGTATTCAGCTCTTATAGCATCATCCTCTCTCCTTCCTAAAAAATCAACAGATCCTATCTTCCTTAACCTCTCTAAGGGACTCTTTTGTGGAAAAACTTATGGTGGAGTTGGTACTGGAATTGAAAAAGGTGAAGGTGGAGCAGCAGCAGTAGTGGAAGTTTATCAGAGCAAATTTACTATCTGCTACAATAGGGAAGGTGATGCTTGAGCCTACTGTTTACTAGGTCTTAGTGGTTAGGGCCACTGTGTAGCATCACTAGGTTCAGGTACACATGTATTGCCTACTCCCTAAATTGTAGTTAGTGCAAAACTAGCCACCTCTTCAGGCCCTCCTTTAGGTGCTTACTCAGCCATATGCTTACTACAAAAGAATAACTTATTAGCCTCAGACAACGTAACAGTTTAGAGGAATTGGGAACTTAAACATTTGATATCCATGTACTCTACTAAGGAACAATAAACCTATACTTTGATATATCCAAATGTGTCACCCCATATTGGATCCCCTAGGAAACCCCATAAGGGATACATACACTCCGAGGTCACTAGTACCATTCTTATCATTCTATTACTTACATCAGCTAAACATACTTTGTTTCTAAATTCACTTTCCATACTATATACCTTATCAAGGTATATTCATACATGAATGCTACTTCAAGATAATAGCAATTCATTCACAAAAATATAAAAATTTTTATGGCATAATGACTTTTCGGGTTCTATCCCAAAATTTTTACAAGCCTATTTAACACTTTTATAAACATTTCGTAACACCTAGATCTATCTAGCCCCTCATTCTCAACTTAACATCAGGTTTAACACACATCAAACTCAAGCCTTAGGCCACAGATAAAACATGCATATATAGAGCCTCAGGCTCACATCAACATCACACACCACAACTAAATAAACATTCATAAGAAGAACATATAAAATTACTTTATTTACATTATTAAGTTATGTTTACTTAAATACATTACACATCCAGAGCTTAAATATATGTTTATGCCTAATTCCCACCTAGGTACATGGATATCAAAACTATACAATAATTACTTTGAAATCCTTCACTTGTATCCTTTGAGCCACTATCATAATGATTCACAAGGCATGTTCCTTTTGTTGTGTACCTGTACATAAAAATAGGTACGCTGAGTATATGACATACTCAATGGTGAATCTAAAGCATTTAAATCATGCCATTATATCATTTATATATCTATATAGTTTAAGAAATGATTTTACTTCATTATATGATTTAATTATTCACTAAGGTGCCAAATTACTAAAATACCTCTAAGGTATTTATAAGGTCTAAAATAACACTTTTGACTCAGATAAATCATTTAGAGTAAGTATTAATACTTTTAATATGCATACTTTACAAGAATCACTTTGTTTATAACATATGCAAAAAATGACTAAAATGCCTTTTTTACTGTATTTTACCAATTTCTTAGAAAAAGTCATTCTGTTATGCCTAATTTTATCTTCTATAATTATTCTTCTTATAACTTAATTTAATTCACTAGCTCGACTAAGAAGACAACACTTAAAGACACTAAATCTAGAGGGAAAATAAACTAGTGCAGTGGTCCCCATTATAAACCTATGTCGCTGCACCGACATGTATGCCATAAAGGAGATCAGCTTTACCTCTCTAGAAATAAATAAATAGTAGCTGTGTGACATAATAGAGATTAGCCCGTAGGCCTCCCTTGCCATAAATAATTATCATCAATAATTAGGTGACATAATAGAGATCAATTCGTAGACCTCTCCAATAACCAATAAATACCATCAATAACTAGGTGACATAATAGAGATCAATCTATAGACCTCTCTAACCACTAATAAAAATTACTGCCCGAATCTAAGACAACTAGCAATTGCAAAACCCTAAGTTAACCGATTAAACCATCCAGTGGATGTCTAATTAATGGGCTAAGAAGCTCAATTTAAGTTCATTTATTAACCAAAAATATTTTTATAATATTTATGTTTCAAAAATAGATAGTTAAAATTTTTATCTCACACTTTATTTTTTTAGCCAAATTGATATAGCTACATTTTCGCTCGACCGGGTAAAATTCCATAAGAATATTTAAGTTTGCTATTACCAAAATTCAAGGTGCCATGTGTTATGATTTATCATTGCATTAATACTTAAAAATTTAATGCTTTCTATCTAGTGACAATTTTGGTTCAAGTACTAGTCAACTGGACAGTTATAGGTCATTTCAACCACTTTTCAAGACAATTTCTAAGATTGTTTTAAGTCTAAATTTAATATAGTTTTCAATATCTTTTTAGGCACATTTTTGGGCACAAAAGCCAACCAAAGCTGGGCTAATTGCTAGGCCAACTAGTTGGCACAATAGCCAAACTTACAAAGGTCTCAAATCTTGCCACTTAAGGCAAAGGCAAAAGTGTATTTACATAGCACACTTTAAGCCAATTTTTAGGTGCTTATTTGAAGCCATAACTACATGTTTCAGTCTAATTCCTTTTAACCATTTCAAAGTGTATGTTATCATATTTATATGTCATATATTATATTAATTTCATAGTCATTACATGCCAATTATTAAGCCATTGTAATGTACTTAACTAACACTTTAACAACTTTAATCTTCATGCCATCATACCATGATTAATCTCTTGGGTACTATAAGAAAATGGACTCAAATTCCATTCCTTTTCACATGATATCAATATTCCATCATTTATACATGCCATGATCACAAATATACTCATAAACATCTCATTTTAGGCCAATTTTGCTAAATTACAAAATAACATTCCTATGAATCCTTCATGATAGCTCACGGGTACAAGCAAAATGTCATAATTCATGGTGATTTGTACTCCTAATTTCCATAGTTTCTCATCCTAGCATGCCAAGAAAATTCTGAATATTCATCGTAAGCAGCAAACTTCCCATCTAAACAACAATAAACATCAAATTCAACAAGCATCTAAGGCTAATTTTGCAAACACTTTGAAACATCACTCTAAATTTCACTAAGTTCTCATTTTAACCAATGCTACTAAGATGGAAATCAACCTTAATCTCAATATTCCAGCCATAAAAATTTAATGTTCAATAGCTTAGGCACCTTAAGGCATTAAGAAAAGGCTTGAAGTTCACTTACTTGTGAAAAAAGCCCTTGTAATCCTAAAAAACCCAAAGCTATCCAACCACTACTGTTAGCTTCTCCTCCCTTTGTGGGCTTCAAGCTGCCCTCCAATAGCCACCAACACCTAATACACATAACCACACAAGTCTTAATCATGTCCTAACATTAAATGGTAGCCAAAAAGTCTAAAGGAAAGAGAAGAATTACCCAAAACCTACCTTAAGGTCACTATTCTAGACTGCTCTGAACCAGTCAGATTGTATGAATTTTATTTCCAAAATGAAAAGTCCTTTCTGCTTGATTCTTCTTCCTCATGGTGCCCAACACATAGGAGAAATTTTAGCAACTAGAATCACTTAATTTGATGGTCAAAGGAGGAAGTTATGGCAATTCTCCCCTCTGCCTAGCCTTAAAAACAAAAGATGCCAAGGGAGGAAGGTAAATTTTTTATCCAAGTGGAAATCCACTTGTCAAGGCATATTTGCCACTTGGCATCCTTGCATGGCCACTTAGCATGAAGTGGGGCCCACCTTGACATGTCAAAGGTGGTCTTGATAATCCCGAATCATCCTAGTTTTTTGAAAAAGTTCAAAAATTCATAGAATTTCACTTCAACCTCAGAAAATTATGCTGTTTATTTTAAAATTTCTATTTTAATCCCCTCTATCTACTCATAAATTTTCATGGCTAGATTCCATTGATAAGACAATTTTCAGACCACCTCAATTTGCATGCCAAACTTAAAAAATTCAAGAATTTCCAAAAGACCTCAGATTTAAAAAAAAATTCATTCACTAGTGGACTCAATGGAATTTTTTAGCTTCAAGTTCCGATATTTTTTAGTCCGTCCAAGCACATCCCTGGTCAGTCTTAGCCCAAAATATTTTTATTGCATAGATGCACTCTTTATTGCTTAGAATGAATTATTAGTTCTGCTAAATTTTTAAATTTCAACTTTTACATTAACTTAAAGCACCTTAAAATTTAATGACTAGTGCCACTACCTCGATTTATGTGCAAGTGACCTGGCAACCCTAACACACTTCCTAGGCCTTATGGCACTATTCATAGAGCCTCAAATCAGAGGCACTACATGAGTTATCAAAATAAGGGATATAAGAGAGCAAAAAATAGCCCCACTTTTGCAAGTGGCAACACTGGTGGCACTAATAAACAACTAAAGTACATGCAGTCCAATGTCGCAGGTATTCCAATTTTGGTAAGTCCTTATCATGGTGTTTAAAGAAGGTCACTAAAGAGGAAAAGTTATAGCCATTTCCACATTAGCCATTTAATGGACTATTACTACCCAATCATAGGTATGATCAATATTGTGTTTATCACCAACGAATTGGTCATCTCACTGACAATTGCAAACACCTTAAAAGAGCAATCTAAGATCTTATTGATTCAAAACAAATCCCTGATCCTAAACTTTCATTAAACCCATTACCTAAGCACCACACTTTTTGCCTCCTCAAATCTAGACTACCCAAATAATATGTACTTAGAGAAATCTATAGGTCTGACCAAGCAATAGAAATGGGAGTGAGGGTGAGTGAATCTATCCTCATGACCTACTTTTGGGATAGTGAGAGTGACCATGAGGTTGAGAAGAGCAAGAATTTCTAGGATGAATCCTTTGATGAGGATTTTGAAGAGGGTAAGAGAGAACCAATTCAGGTTAAGGGAGAAGTAGCTAAGAGGGTAGAGAAGAATGGTCAAATCCTACCTGAAAAAGAGCCTAAATATAAAGAGGACAAGCATGAAGAGGTATTAAAGTAATTAAAGAAAACCTAGGCTAACATTAGCATATGGGACTTTCTGATTTCATCTAAATACCATAGGCAGAAAGTTGTTAAAGCCTTAGGTCAAGTCGCTGTATCCATAACAACTACCCCTAAGCAGTTTGTATAAGTTATGAAGATGGGCAACACAAGCCTCATCACCTTCTCTGACACTGACTTATCCTTAGAAGGGAGAGAGGACAATAGACCTCTCTTTATCAAAGTTGAAGTAAATGAAAAGAAGACAAGATGTGCCATGTTGGATGATGGTACCTCTTTATACGTCTATCCAGCCACAATCTTGTTTATTTTAGGGATCAAGAAGGAAGATCTATCACCCTTGAGTATCACTATAAAAGCTCATGATGATGCCAAAAAATAGGTTGAAAGGTCTTTTACAATCAAGGTACAAGTAAGGGCAATCAGTGATGAGGTCAAATTTACTGAAAATAGAGATTTCAGCCACTTTTTCTATCTTATTAGGAAGACTTTAGTTTCACAAGTAGGGAGGAGTACCTTTCACCCTATATTAGTTGATTAAATTCCTAGACGAGGGCAATATCATAACCATAAAAGCTAAAGTGGATCATGCCATTTCCACCATAGCTATTACTAAGTAGCCTTTTACTAGGTTTCATATTGCTGGCATTTATAAAGAATACATCGATCCATCTGTATCCTAGATAATGAAGAGGATGGACTTCTTCCCAGGTGCTAGTTTAGGGAAGAATTTGTAAGGCATAACTGAACCCCTACAAATACATGCTCAAAAGGATACGAAGGGATTAGGATATAATCCAAGCAAATGAGGGAACCTAAGAAGAGGTAGCTATTTGATGGATTATTTTGTCAAGTAGAAAGGCACAAAGTATGATAGGACTCCAAAACTTGCCATAGTAGAGGGAAGCTACAAGCTAGGATTTGAAATCTTTGCAGATGTAGTTGATTAGGAATCGGGACATCTCACTCAAATCCAGTTGACTAAAAAAGTGTTCCCAAATGTACCAACTATCGAGGAAGTCTATCCCAAACCTCCTTGAAGATGTGCCTAATTTAGATATAGATTCTGATTTATTTTTAGATGAATTGTATCTTTGTGACCTCTTTGAGGTGAACAATATCCTTTCTAATAAGATGAACAATGAATTTGCTTATTTGTTTGATCTTTCTCCTAATGGTAGTATGCATACAAATGATCATTACATGAGCATTTTTTACATTAATTGCATTAAAAACTAATCCATTTAATCTTGGCACAAATGAACACCCTAGAAATATAATAATGACCCATGATACTATTGTCAAGGAAAGAGAAAAAATCAAGAGACTATTAAGGAAATATGAAAGAATTTTAGCCTAGAATTACCATGATATGTCGGGTATTGACTGAGAAATTACTAAGCATGCTATCCTAACAAATGACTGCATTATCTCAATATGACAAAAGCTTAGGAGAATAAGGCCTGAAAAGATAAAAAAAGGTATAAAAAGAGGTTGTCAAGTTACTCAAAGTGAAATTTATTGAAGAAATCATATTCTCCACTTGGCTCGGCAATATAGTCCCAATAACTAAGAAAGATGGAAGTGTCATGATGTGTGTAGATTAGCGAGACCTAAATAAGGCATCTCTAAAGGATGATTTTCCCTTATGCCATATAGATTTATTAGTAGATAGTGTAGCAATGGCAGCTATGTATTTATTTGTTAGTGGGTTCTCTGGATATAATCAAATTCTGATAAAGGTGATTGACAAAAGCAAAATTGCCTTTATAATAGAATAAGGCATGTATGGCTACAAAGTAATGCCTTTTAGTGCTAAAAAATGTAGGAGCTACCTATCAATTGATGGCCATTATACTTTTCCATGACATGATGTATAAAGAAGTTAAAGTCTATGTAGATGATCTGATGGTAAAATCCACTGAAAGAGAAGAACACTTCAAAGCATTGGAAAAGTTCTTTCTAAAGGTTAGACTATTTCAATATGAGGCTCAATCCTAATAAGTGTGTCTTTGGAGTCACATTAGGAAAGTTGTTAGGCTTCATAGTAAGTAAGAGTGGAATCGAAGTAAATCATGAAAAGGTAAAAGCTATTCTAGACATGCCTACCTCATAATCAAAAAAGGAGGTTAAGGGGTTCCTAAGAAAAATATAATACATTAGTTGATTCATATCTAAGCTCACTTTAGTTTGTGAGCCTATATTCAATTTATTACACAAAGGTCAACCAAAGGAGTAGAATGAAAATTGTGATAAGGCCTTTTAATCTATCAAACAATGCTTAACTAAAACTCATGTTTTAAAACCCCTAAAGCCTATAAAGCCTTTGATCCTATATCTAGCAGTGGAGCAATCATCAATAGAAGCTTTGATTACATAGGTAGACAAAGCAAGAAAACAAAGTGTAATTTATTACTTGAGCAAAAAATTCCTCCCCTATGAACCAAAATATACAGAAGTGGAAAGATTTGTTTGGGAGTAATTTAGGTTTCCAGGATGCTACATCATTACTTTTAATCCTATAAGATTAAAGCAATAGCAAAGCATGACCCCCTTAGATATCTATAAACTACACCATCATTGGTTGGAAAAATAGGTCACTAGATCTTACTCCTCCAAGAGTTCGATATCTCCTATGTCACCAAAAAGATATTGAAAGGTCAAGCCGAGTATGAATTTCTAGATGAACATTTAAGGGAAATATCTCAGGAAGGATGGAAGATGTTATTCGATGGGGCAGATAATAAAAAAGGGGTAAGTGTCGGAGCTCTAGTCCTCAGCCAAAAAGGTGAGCAAATATTCCTAGCTATAAAATTAGAGTTTTTAGCTACTAATAATGTCTTTAAACATGAAGCATGTGTGTATAGCCTTGAAACACTATATCAGCTAGGGGTAAAGATAGTAGATGTGTATGGGAATTCAATGCTAGTCATTCAGCAAGTAAAAGGCAATTAGGAAGTCAAGGTTGAAAATTTGGGCAAGTATGTTAGGATACTTACAAATCTTGCTAAATGATTTAATCATTACACCTTTCATCACACACCTAAAGAGTAAAACCAAGTAGCCGATGCATTAGCCACTCTAATGTCTATATCCAACCTTACCAAAAGGGTCTTATCTAGACTGATGTAGTTCAGCAAGCTAAGATTTCTTACCTATATAGGTATAGTCAGCACTACAACTAAATAACTCAGCATTAGCATACCATGGTACCATGACATTCAAATTTATTTGGAAACAAAACAATATCCAGAGCATGTAACTAAGAAAGATATAAAGGTCCTTCAAAGGCTTTTTACCTAATTCATCTCATTTCAAGGAATGTTGTATAAAAGGCAAATAGATGGAATTTAGCTTAGATGCTTAGATAAGTCAGAGGCATAAAAAGTGCACGAAGGAGCTTGTAGCCCTCACATGAATGGAAAAAACCTTAACAAAAAGATAATAAGATTAGGTTATTACTAGTTAACATGGAAACTTATTACTACAATTTTGTCAAAAGATGTCATAAGTGCCAAATCCATAGAAACCTGAGTAATTTGCTGCCTAATAACTTGACCAGTTTATTTTCTCCATAGCTATTTTCCATATAGGGCATTGACATAATTAGAGAAATAAGGCCATCAACTACCAGAGGACACAGGTTTATAGTAGTCGCAGTCGATTTTTTCACGAAATTAGTTGAATCTGAATCTTTTAATAAATTAAGGGCAAGATAGGCAGTGAAATTTATTGAAAGAAATATCATTTGCCAGTATGGATTGCCATAATAGGCTATCTTAGACAATGAGGTAGAGTTCCAGGGTGAGACAAGGAAGCTTTTGTAAAAATATTATATCCAGCATCACAAGTCTTCTCTATATCAACCTCAAGCTAACAGTGCGATAGGGGTAGCCTGTAAAAACATCGAAAAAATTTTGCAAAAGAAGACTGTGACTTAAAAAGATTAGGCAGATATGTTGCCTTTTACCCTATGGGGATGTAGAATGATTGTTAGAACATCTACTCAAGCCATGCCATATTCACTGGTGTATAGAATGGAAGTAGTATTACCAATCGAAATTAAAGTCACATCACTCAGAGTTGTATTAGAAGCAGGCATAACAGAAGTTAAATGGGATAAAAATAGATACGAATAGTTGGCATTGATTGATGAAAAGCAATTGAGGGCTCTTTACCATATGCAATTATATCAAAAGAGAATTGCTAGGGTATACAACAAGAAAGTCAAGCTTAGATCCATACAAGAAGGGAACTTAGTGTTAAAATAAACCAAGCTGTTGTTGACAGATGCTAGGGGAATGTTTAAGCCTAATTGGGAAGGTCCATATCCAGTCAAGAAAGTACTCAAGGATAGAGGCATCAAGATCTCAGACTTAGAAGGGAATGAGTTTTCAAAACCTATTGATATGGATAAATTAAATAAGTACTTCTATTAAAAAATATGTCTATTAAGTTGAAAACCCGAATAGGGTATCTTAGGCAAAAAATTAGGACACGCCGATGAGGTGAAAACGTAACAGATGCCTCATGTAAAAGTTTGGGTATCATGAGAGAAAATGTCCAATCAATAAAACTTATTCAAGGATGATTGGTAATGATGGTATCATTTAATGGGAAATTAATATATTCACCAAGATTAAATAGCTTAGTTCTAAATGCAATTAATAGCATGATTGTTTTAGCTGTGATTATTGATATGCAAATTTCTATTAAGATTGAGAAAGGACATACAAGTAATTGAATTCTACAAGCATTGTCTCTTTTCAAATTCAAAAGTATTATTTTTCCTTTTTTCTTTTTGACATTAATGTTTTATTGTCTTTTATTGTACTCAGAATCCATTCTTTGTAATTATCATCTATGCTAAAGCTACTAGCCACATAATCAGGCAACTATCTTAAGACAGTACGTTGTCTCCATAAGTAAGGAAAGGGATACAAGAAATGGCTAGTCAAAATACCACCCTAAAACCCTAGAAGCTTAATAGGGATCCTATATAGTAAGCTAAATTGATGCTGAATCTGGGAGGGAATATAAAAGGTAGCATGCCTTAACCCAATCAAAGGAACACATCCAGCATTGTAGGAAAGAGAAAAATGAGTGATCTTCCACCAAGGACATCTTTATTGTATTGTGATAATAGTACTAATCCATATAGTCCACTGGTCACACGAATCATACCTTGTTATAAGCCTCCTCTCACAATAATGATTCAGGGCGTATTTCACCCAACACCTTTTGGATGAAGGAAAAAGTAACCCCAATTTCTCTTGTATCCAAATCTAAAAAAACCGTTAGGATGGAAAATTTGTAGAGGACCTCCTAAGCAAAAATTAGGCAAATCTGCTAGTGCGAAAACCTTTACAGGTGCACTAGACAAAAATTAAGGTTAAAAGAAAATAAAAGTTAAAGGGAAAACCATGACGATCTCTCTACACATGCCTATAAGAGGAGTGGACTCCTAGTAACAAAATCAATATCCTTTTCTTTAGATCATTCAAACCTCAAATGGTTTTACCTAGAAAAACACCAAAAGGGTTATAGCCAGAGCATATTTTAGTTAAAAGCTAAAGAGTTTTAAAATCACAAGACTCATCCTTGGAAGTAACCACAAGAAAATTGTCAAGGATACACAGCAATATGCACTTTGCCCATTTTATAGAATTAATGGGAAACTA
>CANXYI011895163.1:0-13043 GCA_948208565.1 Hura crepitans | reverse complement strand
CACAAATAAAGAGACAAAATTTATTGGTAAAACCAAAAAGAATTTAAAAGTAAAAATATTTTTTTTTTTTTTTTTTTGTGAGAAGGAGATCTTAGTCTAATATAAACTTTATACCTTTTTCCTATCATCAATTGATATTTTCAGTTTTAGACAATATATTTTTGTACCAAATGTCCAAATCAAAACGTAAAAAGAACAAATTCAAATCATGTATTACGAACGAAATGAAAGAAGTGTATATAGTATTAATGAAAAAAAATTCAATAGATGAGATGAGATAATATATAGAGATTTAGTATAAAATATTTTTAAATATTTAAAAACGGTACTAATTCAGATTAATCATATTAATATTCAAACACGAATGGTATTAAAGAAAAAAAACATGATTTCCAATTTTCTAACATTTTCCCGGAATACAGGGATAAAAAATGAGACAATTTTAAGCAATTTTTTATTGTCCATAAAAATTAAAGAAAGAAAGAAAATGCAAAGCTTAGTTGTGTGTCAGTTGAATAATAATATTTTCCAGTAGGGCACTGTGACCCATGTCCTTTCTATGTATTAAGGACATTGCATTTAGATTATTTAAAGAAAAATTAATATTTTTTCAATAGCAAACTCAAATATTTTAATTACCAATATGATTTTTTAATTTATTTAAAAAAAATTACAATTTGTAAATGTAAATCAGGTAATTATTAAATATGAAATATGTTACAATACTTACCGTTAAATTTATACTTTCTAAAATTTAACTATTGATTATAAACGGTCATTAAAACATATAATATATAAACTTAATGCCATAAAATGATAGAAAATTTATTAATCAACCGGCAAGGAGGTGGTGCACACGAGTTGGAAAGTAGCTAAGCTCCCTAAAATTAGGTCTTCATGTTTGCTTAACTAATCACCATTAAGGGTTTGTCTCTAATGAAGACAAAGATTAACAACCACAAGCATAACTCCCAGTTGCTGACGTGGCAGTTATTGAGTCAGATCGAGTTGGTAAAGTACTTGCTGAGGTGGATATTTATCCTCGTATCACAAATTTAAAAGAATAAAAAAATATTGTATATGCAAAGCTTAATGTACAATTTTTCGAAATGGATAATATCGCAATTATTTTTTTTAAATTAAATAAAAATTAACATATTATCATCTTAAATTTATAAAATATATTTATTATTTAAAAAATTACGTGTTAAAATATTTGTCTGATACTCAATGTGAAGTGTTATATAAGTGTACTTATATTACATTCAAGAGTTAATAAATTATTTTTTTAAAATTTAAATATATTATATGCAATTTGAAAAAATAGGTATACATAGAATTTTTTTTCTGTCAAATTTAAGGGTAGAAATATGTATTATCTCGTAATGAAGATAATAATTATTTTTATATACAATAAATTACAGTTTTTATAAAATATATTTAAGTAAATATTAAAAACGGGAATGTTGTTATTGGATATTAGAGTATAAAAGCATATTTAAGTACAATCGCTAAAAGTAAGATTTAATTAATTATCATAATCTATTTTTCTTGAATTGTTATTTTCACTAATTCTCTCTAATCATTTAGCAATTTATGATTTGATTTGCCCTTTCTCGTGAGTTTGTGACCTTTGGGAGGGCATGTTCACATCCACTTTTAAATATTCAAGTCAAGATGGAATCTCACTATCTCATTAATGATTGTGATATTATGGGATAAATTTTTTTTTTTTTGCTCAACAAATATAATTTTCTAATTTTTTAATTAATTTCTTAATTTCATGTTTTGTTTGATCCTTTTAGCCATCCCTAAAACATTCGCTAATTGTGAATCATGTTAAACCCTTTTGACTTCTACTATGAACACACTATATGGGATGCCATTAATGCAAATTTGATTTATATTACTATAAAATTTTGAAATAAAAAAATAACAATACTTTGCAAAACCATTAATTCATATTTACACATTTACTGTAGATTAATTAGATCAATAGTATGTTATATTATTGTGCATAAAATTTATTTTTACGTCACAATAAATTATTATTTTGATTCACATATATAAATATAACGGACTTGAATTTTGACTACGTCAAAAATTATATTTTTAATTTTTTACATCTTTATAATAAGAGAAGGTGCAAAAATATCCCTTAATTTTTAAAATAGAGACCTTTACTCCCTTCATAAGTTAACAGTAGCACCAAACCCAAAAAACTATTGTTAGCAAACATGCCTCAAGAAAGAACTTTAGTTTCTAAATTAATTAACACAATGAAAACCGAGAATTATTATTGTTATAACTTGCATTGATGGCAATACTTGGCATATAAAAAAATAATTTATATCAAGAAAAAATAATTATGCAATAATAGTGCATGATAATAAAAAAAATATAAAAACTCATTTACCTAATCCCACTATTATTATTATTAGTGTGTAGCATACATTCCAGAAAGATTTGCTCATCACTTTTATTTTCGTTGACTGCCTAAACCCTAAATTTGAGGGTTTAGACCAACTTTCTTGTTACAATCTACCTATTACAGCAACTTTTTGTTTATTTATTTATTTTATTATCTCCTATGCATTATAATTTTTGTTATTTTCAATTTCTTTATCCATGTATTTATTTTTCCTATTTTGCAATATTTTCTTCCTTCACATAAGATTTTTTTTTTTAAAAAAAAACGGACATCTTGATTTTTATTTTTTTTCTCAATATAATAACTGTTGAAAGTCTATTAATAAAAAGCATAATTGAGATAAGTATACATTGTCATATAAAAAATAGTTAGTATTTATTATTTTACAAAAAAAAAATGAATATACAAATTTGTTTACGTTTTAAATTTATCTTGAACATATATATTGCTCATTTAAATTTAATTAATTTAATAAAAGCTTGGCTCAAAATGTTAGAAAAATATATTTTTTTTTAATCAGAGAAGAGAAAGGATGAGTAAAGATTCGAATTTGATTTAGTATTAATCGTTAGAATGTCTCGTTGAGAAAAAATATATTTTTTTAATCGGTTATGTTATAATTATAACATATTAAGGGTGAATAAATCAAAGTATAAATGGAATTGGAGAAGGAATTTGGCTTTAAAAAAAACAAAAGAAAAAAGAGTAAGGATATGGATGAATTAAAATAAATAATAAAAACAGCAGCCTCGGCCTTCATACACGGAAGCCACGTAAGGGTCACATGGGAAAGTACACGTGCCGGTTTCAGACTCGATATTAGTGTACGGCGCATGTAATGGGGACTGTGTGCTATTGTGTAATGTTAATAGGGCCCACCACCTTCAAGCCGGTCACCCACTGTCTTCTGTTCCCAAGACATTTTCTGTACGGTCCTCTAAGCTTTTTTAATACAAGGCTTTTCTTTTATTTTTATTTTCATTTTAAAAAATATTTCATTTTAATTAATTAAATATATTTAATACATTAAATACATGATTCTAAAAGAAAACAATATTAGTTCACATGAAATCAAACAAATTAAATACATGATTCTTATCTGAATAGGATAATAAGAATGATTTTTTATTTTTCGGTAAATACTGATTTTATAAGAGATTTTAAATTTAAGTCTCTACTGTCCCGTTTCTTTTATAAAAAAAAGAACAATTTTTCTGCAAAGAGATAAACCTGGAAAATGATTTAAATTTTAAATATCCTTTTGAACCTATCATACATAGAAGAACATTTGAAATAGTAGAGGTTACATAGTTTAATATTTTTGTTCTAAAAAAACAAAATTAAAATATTTAATATATAATGACAATGAAATAGAATACTCACACTTGCATCCTTGAAGATTGAATTTGGCGTCAAAGAACAAACTTACTAGCAAAATAACAGTAAAACACAAACAAGTTTATATTATATCACATTAAGTATAACATTATGTTCACTTTTGAAAATATCTTATTTTAAAAAAAATAATTGTAATTGATCAAAGTATGTCTTGATTAATTAATAAAAAGGGAAAAAAACAAAAATATTTACAATAATGAAATAAAAATAAAAGGAAAACTATAATAACATTTGTCTTAACTTTTGAAAGATAATGCTAAAAATAAAATTATAAAATGTTGCAAGCTTAGAAAATATTTATAAAGAACTGAATTTAATAAAAAGTGTTCAATTACACATTTAATTTTATATATAAACTTTTTCACATAAAAAATTCGTAGCTAGTGCAAAAAAATTTTAATTTTTATACCATCAATGGAGATAATACTACATGCTTTATTACATTAACAATTAAGAGAGTATCAAAATTTTTATTAATTTTAAATATTTAAATAAGTGCTAAAATCATTTATAAAAATAAGATAACATGATTAAAAAAAATAGTGAATTTTATATGTATTTATATATATATTTTTCCAATAATTATAGGGGTAAAATCAAAGTTTTGTCTAGATCACAGTGCTTATTTTGGAACATCTTGGGTGTGGCTAAAGAAAGAAGAAAACAATAGTATTAATGATGAGATTTTTCTGTTTTGTGTGGCTCAAAGCTTAGTTGCTTCTCACCCTTCTAGGAGATGGTGTTAAATTTTGACTTATTTATTTATTTATTTTTTGAAAAAGAGACATATACATTCAGTGAGAAAAAGTTATAAATTTAGTATTTTGAGAGCCCAAGAAAATACAAAATAAAAATTAAAAAAAAAAAAGACAAACAAACAAACATCAAGGTTACTTGTTAAATGCATACCAGCTTGGATCGAGGCCTTTAATGGATTTTGTCCATTCTTATGTTCTTCTTTGCTTGTTTCTTTATTCATGGTTTCACGTACACACAGCTTTGTTTCTTTGATTAACTCCAAGAACTTTTTACAGCTTTTTTTTTATATATATAATATTATTATTGTTTTTGCTTTTCTATTTTTAAGCTCTTCTTTATACTAATTTTTTTTTTCAAATAAAAGTTTAGGGCTTTAATTGTTTTACAAATATAAATGTGAATTATTTATAATTTTACAGTAATTTGTTTATCTCTTACTATCTATCAATCGTCAAATCTAGGTCTGTGCAATTGGTCGGTTCGATTCATAACCGAATTTTTAAAATTTTTAAAATCAAATCGAAATTTTATGAGAATCGAATCGAAAAAACTGATTTTTTATAAAACTGAATTAACCGAAATTTTATATATATATATATATAATCTAAAAAAACGACGCCGTTTTATATCAAAATAACGTCGTTTTAATAAGTTCGGTCGGTTCAATTCTTTCGATTTTTGCCCTTCAAAAATCGAACCGATTGAACTGAAGTTACTATACAGAACCGAATTGAAAAACAGAACCAAATGGACCGAAATATCAAAATTTCGATTCGATCTTCGATTTCGGTTCGGTTTTGCACAAGACTAGTCAAATCCACCAATCTCTATTGAATGGAAGAAAGAAAAACAGAAAGGGGCAAAACTCGAAAATGTGTAAATAATATTTGGGATTTCTTTTCTAAATAATTAAGATTTATCATTAATGTCATTATCCTATAAATCAAGCTATATATTATCAAAGAGTAATTAATGACTGATCTATGAATATTTAATTATTTATTTTGTTTCAATTAATCCATGTCAAGAATTAAGTAAATGAATTAATTTATAACCAAAATAATAATAATAATAATTATTTTGGATTTTGCATGCTTTTACTACAAGCTTAGCTTAACGTAGAAGTAGCATTTGCAAATATCTACAAAGAAGTTACCAATAACTACCTTTCATAACACAATCCAAACTTCATTATACAATAAAACGGCAAATTATTTGAAAATTTCCCCCTTTTTCAAAATTCAATCTTTTCTTTTCTTTTTCAACATACAAAAAATTGCTAGCTAGTCAAACAAACTACAGAAAATGAAAATATTTTTTTTCATTTATAAATAATAAACCAACTGCAGAAATAACATTTTTTTTAATTGTTGTCGACTCCCTCTATAAATAAATTGATAAACAAAAATTTTGAATTCCGGCTCTATTCCTTTTTTTATATTAAGGAGATTATTAACTCAATCATAAAAACATGAATTTAGAAAAATAGTAGTGTAAATGGAAGTGTCGGCTCCAAACTACCCGAATAATACATAAACTCATAAACACATAAAATATTAAATTTTTCTTCCTTAAATCGGATTCCAACCAATGAAATTAATATGTATGAAAATAATTGATTTTTTTTATATATATAAACTGATTTACTATGAATTAAATTTAGAGAAATTTTTTCTAAAATATTACCAAAGTATATTACATTGTAAAATAATACAAATTTTATTTTTATGAAGTAAAAAATGAATTCGGGGGTAGTAAAATTAATATTTAAATTTGTTTAACTAATCAAACTATTCTATTTAGATCGTTGATGCACGACCATCCCTACCTTTATGTCCTTTGTTCTATTTTTAATTGCAATGGAGTGATGATTCATTGCTTCAATATCATGCAAACTTGACGCACCTTTACCATGGAACATTTACTAATCATCACCTTTTTCATTCATTATGATGCCTATCATATCTTAACCAATTTAACGTGCCAAAATGATTTTAGAAGCATGGTTCAATTAAGCTTTCTATACTTAATTTATGTATCAAATTAATTATGTAATATAAATAATTTTTTTACTCGAGATATTATAATTTATTTCGAATCAAATTAATTTTTAACGTTGATTTGTTTCATTTATAAAATTTGAATTTCAAATTTTATTTAAAAATAATAAATTTCGAATCACTTATACCATTTTACAAATATTAAATTAATCATAAAAATTTTAACATGTTAGCAAATATTGGATTAATCCCATTATGACTACACTCTTCCTTTGCATAATTATCTTTTCCATTTACACAATTGCCCTTGACCATTTGTCTGCTAATCTAAGATGAGAAATACTGAAAATTTTCCATGGTTGAGACATGGCGCCATATCCAAGGTTGCCTGCTGGCTTTTGCCACGTTGGCCATAGCTGTAAAATTGGACAAAAGGATAAGGCGCAAAGGTTCCGTAAACTACGAAACTGTAAAAATAAGAGTTTAAATATTTATACACGCACACAAAACCCGCACGTACGGTAACGGTCTTTTGGATCCTAAACAGTGTAATGACCAAAACACCCTGAAGTTTCAACTTGATTAATTGAGATTTAACAAGTAATTAACCGGGCAATCAATGGAAATTAAAGCATTTTTAAGTAAGAAAGAAAACATTTCTTAGTCAAAGTTAAGTCTGAACCAAGGTGTCCTATCTCACGTGATCAGAATCCCTACTTCCAAGAATTAACACCTCTCGCCGAGTCAGCTCCGGTCCACTGGCCCATTGGTTTAATTCCTTTTTTACTGTTCCCATTCGCCACCTGTAGGAATTACACGTGCCCTTTATGCGGCGGTCGCAAATATATCCAGTCTGCCGATGCGCCGGAACATTTTTCAATCCGTACCGGGACTGACAAACGACATGTCGTTGTGTTGCAAAAACTATTTAAAAAAAATTTTATAAAAATTACTTATTAAAATAGAAATGGGGTTTAGTCATCGCTTACGGCTATTTGGGATCCTATAAAGTAGCATCCCGACTGTAGTGTTTCTCTTATCTCTCTTCCAAAGAGTCTACACTCTCTCTAGTGAAAAATTCCGTGTTTTCATTTTCCTCTCTTTGCGGTGCTCTGTTTCTTGATAATCTGACCAGGAAAATACCCAGAGGTCTGGTCCTAGGTTTATAGGAAGTGGCTGAGTAAATAAAGCAGCTTTCTTTTTCTCCCCAACAGCGGTGGTGGTGGTGGTGGTGGTGATTCGAGACATTTATATTCGATTATTCCCTTCTTTTTACCGGTAAAGCTATTTGGGGTTCCTTTTCTATTTTGCTTTTACCTCTGCAACTTTGCAAGAAAATTTCTTTCTTGGTTTTCTCTCTCCCCTTCACTCCCCATATCTCTGTGTCTCATATTTTGTTTTGGGTTTATCTCTATTCACTCTCATAAACACTCTCTTCTTTTAATGTAACTTTCCTTGAAATTTCTCGTCCTTTAATACTACTTTAGTACTCATTCTCTGTGTTCTGTATTCTCCTCGTGTCAATCCTCAAAAGAATCTCCTCCTTTTCTTTTGCCCTCTGCTACTTCAGGCTCTCTTTAGTTATCTCATTTCACTTTCAATGCCAATCTGAAGGAACCCAGAAACAGTGAAAGCCCCCAAAAATACCCTCGAAATGGATCAAAATGGTGTAATGTCCCTTAACCCAATCAAGTTCACTGAACATACAAATCAAACCAAACTTGTGAGGCCATTGTCTAACTCAAATCCAGAGGCTAAACCGCCAAAAATTGTGAGAATATCATACACAGACCCTGATGCTACTGACTCTTCCAGTGATGAAGAAGATGAAGTTTTTACAAGACAGAGAGTGAAGAAATTTGTTAACGAGATTACAATAGAGTCATGTTCAAGTGAAGGTGACAATATTTGGAGAAGCAGGTCATCGAAGAGTCGCCGGAAAAAGTCTTCCGCCGGAAAATCCGGTGTTATTCCTGCGAGTCTTCGATCGGTGAATGTTACGGCGGGGACAGGGAAAAAGTTCAGAGGGGTTAGACAAAGACCATGGGGCAAGTGGGCGGCGGAGATCAGAGATCCTCTGCGACGTGTACGGTTATGGTTAGGCACCTATGATACTGCCGAAGAAGCTGCAATGGTCTACGACAACGCGGCTATACAGCTGCGTGGACCTGACGCGCTCACAAACTTCGTCACTCCTCCAGTTAAGCAAGCGGTTACTGTTAGCTCCGGCTATAACTCCGGCGACGAGTCTCACAACAACAACACTGTTTGTTCTCCGACGTCGGTGCTCCGATTTCCTTGCCCAACTTCCTCTAACGAAGAAGCCGAATCGCAAAGCGTTATTTCCTGCAAAGAAGCCCGGGAAATCGGAAACGAAGCCCGAGAAATCAAAGAATCCAACGAATCCGAGAACTTCTCGGAGCTCTCACAGCATTCTTCCATCAATACTTTGTTTTCGAACGACATTTTCGACTTCCAGAGCTCAATGCGCGACATCTTCGACGAAATGAGTATGCCGGAAGGCTTCTTGAAAGACGTGTTTACAGACTCCGGTGCCGGAGAATACGATTTGGGATTTGGATTCTCAAGCTGGAATGTGGAGGATAGTTTCCAAGATATCGGGGACTTATTCATGTCGGATCCTCTCATAGCTATTTGAACCGGCAATTCTCGTCTCGGCATTGTCGAATCGCCGGCAAATATTCTCATCGTCGGGAGGAAGAAACCGGATGTGTTTTTTTTTTTTTCCTGTAATTTTAAAAATTTTGTTTATGTTATTTATGTGTGGAACTAATGTTTTTAAGAGAAGGAAGGACCGTCATGGTAACGGTGACGGCCGAGTTTTTGGTTACGTGGTCGGGTGTGAAAACTGTTGTTTCATGTTAGTGAAGGCACGTGACAGAAAATCAGAGCAAAAAGATTAATAAAATGTGGATTTGATTAATTTTTTTTTTCTGGTAATGTGGATTTGATAATTTTACTACGTGCAGGGGACATGACCGGTAAGAAGCTAAATTTAACAATATCAGTAATAAAATTTTCATATAGTTGTTAACATTATCTATTAGTTTAGTCAATAAGCTTTGCGTTGTAAGGTGGAATATTTAAAAATAAATATTTTATTATTTTTGATATATATCTAAATTAATTTAATTAGCGAATACGTATGATATTTGGAGGTGCATATAGTAGTTAATTAGCCTTTCCACGTTAGGTTTCATTACCCTACACTCCCATACCTCATTCTTCTTTCCTGTTTGTTAAACCACAAAGGACTTTGAGTTTCATCAATCTTATCATTCTTTCTAATTCGTATTCCTTTTCTTTTCCTCCAAAGACTGAAAATTGATTTTATATATTTTAATTAAAGAGATTTTTTTTTTCTACGTAATGATATATGGTGAATTAATACGACATTAATATGCAATAAAATTCATTGCAATGCACCTAATTAATTGTGTATTACGTTAAGAAAAAAAAAGAAATTATTTTCCAAATGTAATATTTGATGGTAACTTAATACGAAGTCATTTGAAAAAAGAAAATAGCAAGCTATGCCATACAGGACAAGTTTTCCATATGAAAGATAGAGAAAAACCTACCCTCTCCATGCCACCTTGAGTAATACCTTTCTATTTAAATTGAGTTTTTATATACATTCACTAAATTTAATAATTTATATTTTAATTTTTGATACCCGTCAAAATTAATTTTCAATATTGAGGGATCGTGTGAAAGAAGAAAAGTGAAGAGTAGAATATGGGAAATTTCACAGGGAAAAGAGAGCAATAATTATGTCTTTTGACGACATATGTCTTAAGAACATATAGAATCATGATTGGGGCAATATGGGAGATGACGAGATCATTAGACCCATCTTCTGTTTGGGTCCCTTTCCTTCGTTTTTGTCTGTTGGTGATATTTGGCAAATCGGGTCAACCTCAAGCTATTTAATACCACTACTAATCATTAGTTTCTTTTTTCTTTTTTCAATTGTTATCTCAATTAATTTCATGCGTACCCCTTTTTCTATAATTCAAATTACTTTTATTCATTCAGGAAAATAATATATTTTTAGAAAACAACACTTGAGTGAGATTTTTATTACCATCGAAAAGGTATAAATATTAGTATTTAAAATTATATTTATTAAAATAAAATCGCTCGTAAATTTATTTGACATGAATTTGAGTTAATAAAATAACAAATTCCAAATACTTAATGGGTATCCCATAATTTGAATGTTTAGGAAAGACCCATTAAGGGATGAAGTAAGCATTAGGGTTTAGGAGTGACTTTACATTGTTGAGCTACCCAACAAATTGCCCAATGACATTGTTTTGGTCTAAAATGGATATAGGGACAACTGTCCTTGTAGTCAATTTCAACAAGGCATATGCATGCATGCTCTACTGTAGAAGTTAATTACTATGACAAATTATTGGATCTTATAGCCATAGGAAATTGCCATTTGTCCTTCATCAGCTACCGTTGATTCTCACACCTGTAAACCACAACATCTGGGCCCAACAGAGAAGTCCAATTTTTTTGGGTTCAATTACAATTCTGCAACCACAATTGGACCGACCAGCATATAAATACAACAACTTAGGATCTAATAACATGGTTTTCAAGATTTTTTATTTTTAAAATGGACCCAATTTCCAAGAAATCAAAAGAAGATGATTTTCAATGGCTGTGATTGTGATGAATGAAATCATATGGTCCCCTTTTTTTATTTAGCTGCAGTTACAGAGAAACCGCCAGATTTTGCCGCTAAAATTTCACCATCTTCTCTCTGCATGGCACAAAACCTTCCTTTGCTTCACATGAATTGCCAAATTTTCAATTAGCTAGTATCTGATATTAATGCATAGAAAATATTTGGAAATATCCTGAACATAGCCCACACAACGTTGTCTACTGTCTCACCATTTTCGTGACATAGTCCTTACCTAATAAAACATGCCACTCCTGGACCATATTGCTTTGGGTCTACTATGTTTGGGGACTCATTTAAAATGATATTATAGTTTATGGATCGAAACTCTCTTAGTTTTTTTTTTCTTTTGATTCACAAGAGTGTACATAAAAAAGATGAGAAACGTTTTTGCATGGAATGAGGCAGAATAATTATAAATTGATGAAAATTAAGTATTGGCTCTAAAATTGATATTATATTAGCATTATTTTTTTTATTCGTAAGACTCGAATGCATAATTTACGTTGATAATACGATTATTTAGTAATTAAATGTAAAATATAGTTTTTGAACGGAAAGAGGCAGGATGACCATAAACCAAAAAAATTAAGTATCAGCTTAGAAATTGATATTAGGTCAAAATATTTAAATTTGATATACTATAATTGATGTTAATTACAGCTAAAAATTTAGAGTAACAAATTATTTCATAATTCTAGACGAATATATACAATTTCTAAATAAGATAAACCTAGATTTTTGTTGCATGTTATATCAAACATGTCAATTTAAACTTGGGGCGTGTGAAAGGACAAAATATTAAAGGGTTAATGGAGAGGTCACTTTCTGGTAGATCTTGGCAAATAATTAATGGTGGTAGGGCTACAGATCTTATATTTCTTTACAAAAAAAAATATTAATATTTATTTTAAAATTTTATTTTACTTTTTAATTTATTTTTTTTAGTAAAAATATCTTTATAATTATTAAAAATAGTGATAAAATGCCTTATAAATATTAATAAATAAGAGCATTTTAATGCTACATTAATATCTATAAAAATATTTTTGTACCGTTTTTAATAATTACATGAATATTTTAATTAATAAAATATTTTTATTTTAAAAATAACTCAAAGGATCAAAATTATAGTTTTCAAATAACTGTCAGATTTCATTAAAAAAAAGAAAAGAAAAGAAAAGAAAAGCAGTCCCTATTGCATCAAAAAATAAAAAGTCCCTAATCTCCACGGTATCTTCCTAGTTATTCTTTAGCCTCCTTTCTTTTAATTACGACCGTACACGTCATGTCAGGTTAACGGTTTTTGAACAGTCGTTTGCACGGCAAGTGTGCAACTAGATGCCGCTTCCTCGCCTGGTCCCATCCATTGGTGGTCCCCTTGTGATGCAGCTCACCCTTCGCAGGTTTTAGGTACAGTGGTCTCAATTGTATCACTGTCATCTCATATTTGTGTGCTGATTCGGAGCCTTTCATCTTTCGGAATTGGATTAAATAGAGCAAATCCAATTCAGCTCCATGGCCCTTCGATGACTGTGCTTCATATCATTCAAAATACCTTATAGATTATAGATTATGTTAAATGTTGCTTCGAATACTAAAATGCATGGATATGTCATCCGAGAAATGAACTTTTATATAGATTTAAGTGATAAGAAGAAATATCTAATATAATTTATATTTCACATAAATGAATTTTTAAGACTTTCATAATCTCATAATTCTTTATATATAT
>CANXYI011895143.1:0-11629 GCA_948208565.1 Hura crepitans | reverse complement strand
AAAAAATAGTCTTCCCCACTTGGCTCGCCAATATAGTACCAGTACCTAACAAGAATGGAAGGGTTAAAATGTGTGTAGAATATAAGGACCTAAATAAGGCATGCCCAAAAGATGACTTTCCCTTGCCCCATATAAATGTATTGGTAGATAGTGTAGCAATGGCTGTTATGTACTTATTTGTTGATGGGTTCTCTGTATACAACCAGATTTTGATAAAGGTAATAGACAAATGCAAAACTACCTTTATAACAAAATGGGGTATGTATTGCTATAAGGTGATGCCTTTTGGGTTAAAGAATGCAGGAGCTACTTACCAACTAATGGCTACCAAGTTGTTCGATGACATAATGCACAAAGAAGTTGAAGTCTATGTGGATGATATGATGGTAAAATCTATGGAGAGGGAAGGACATTTTAAAGCACTAAAAAAGTTCTTCCAAAGGTTAAACCAATTTAACATGAGGCTCAGCCCTAAGAAATGCGTCTTTGGAGTCACATCAGAAAAATTGCTAGGGTTCATGGTAAGCAAAAATGGGATTGAAGTTGACCTTAACAAGGTGAAAGCCATCTTGGACATGCCCACCCCACAGTCAAAGAAGGAAGTCAAGGGGTTCCTAGGTAAAATATAGTATATTAGCAGGTTCATATCTAAACTCACCATAGTTTGTGAACCTATATTTAACTTGTTACACAAAATATAGCCGAAGGAATGGAATGGTGATTGTGAGAAAGCTTTCCAATTCATTAAGCGGTATCTAACTAATCCTCTAGTTTTAAAACCCCCAAAATTAGGAAAACCCTTAATCCTGTATCTAACAGTGGAAAGATCTTCAATAGGGGTACTGATCGCATAAGTAGACGAAGTCAAAATAGAGAACGCGATATATTACCTAGGCAAGAAATTGCTCCTGTACGAATAGAAATACACAGAAGTTGAGAGGATATGTTTGGGAGTAATCTGGGCATCAAAGAAGCTACATCACTATTTCCAATCTCACAGAGTAGAGGCAATGGCAAAGCATGACCCACTTTGGTACTTACAAACTATGCCATCCTTGGTAGGTAAGATAGGACATTGGATCTTACTCCTTCAAGAGTTTGATATCTCCTATATTACCAAAAAAACCATTAAAGGTCGAGCTATAGCTGAATTTTTAGCTTAGCACCTTATTGAAGAAAAATAGGAGGGGTATGAATTTCTTGTTGAACACTTAGGGGCAATATCCCAAGTAGGATGGAAAATAGTTTTTGATAGGGTCGTTAACCAAAAAGGAGTTGGTGTCGAGGTACTGGTAAATAGTCCAAAAGGTGAACATATATTTTTAGCAAGAAAATTAGAGTTTCTTGCCACCAATAACGTGGTCAAATATAGGGCATATGTCTATGGTCTTGAAACTCTATATCAAATAGGGGCAAAAGTGGTTGATGTTTACAAAGACTCAATGCTAGTCATCCAATAGGTAAAAGGTGATTGGGAAGTCAAGGACAAAAACCTAAGCACGTATGTCAGAATACTTGCCAACCTTATCGAAGGGTTTAATCGATGCACTTTTCACCACATCCCTAAAGAACAAAACTAGATTGTCGATGCCTTAGCCACCTTAATGTTTGTGTCAAACCTCACCAAAAAGGATCTACCCAGGCTAATGTATTTCAATAAAATAAGGTTTCCCACCTATATTAGAATAGTCAGCTCTGCCACTAAATAACCTCATCAAGAACTACCATGGTACCACGATATCCAAATCTACCTAGAAATGGGACAACACCTAGAAAACACAATCGAGAAAGACAAAAGGGCTCTCTAAAAATTATCCACTCAGTTTATCTCATTCCAAGGTATGTTGTGCAAAAGATAGGTGGACGAGATATAACTTAGGTGTTTAGACAAACTAGAAGCCCAAAGAGTACTTGAGGAGGTGCATGAAGAGGTATATGGTCCTCACATGAATGGAAGGAACCTAGCAAAGAAGATCATGAGATTACGATATTACTAGCTCACCATGGAATCAGACTGTTGTGATTTCATGAAAAGGTGTCACAAATGCTAGGTATATAGGAACTTGAACCATTTGCCACCTAATGACTTGACTAGCTTGTCATCTCCATGGCCAATTTTAATATGGGGAATTGACATAATTAGAGAAATAAGGTTGTCAACTGCCAGAGGGCATAAGTTTATAGTGGTAGCAGTGGATTACTTCATAAAATGGGTTGAAGCAAAGTCTTTCAATAAATTAGGGGCAAGATAGATATGAAAATTTACTGAAAGAAATATCATCTATAGGTATGGATTGCCACAATAGGTCATTTTAGACAATAGGGTATAATTTCAAAGAGAAACTAGGTAACTTTTGCAGAAGTATAAGATTCAAGATCATAAGTCTTCTCTATATCAACCTTAGGCTAATAGTGTGGTAGAGGTAGCTAATAAAAATATCTAGAAAATTTTACAAAAGATGACTATTACCTATAAAGATTGGGCAGATATGTTACCATTTACACTATGGGGATATAGGACCACTGTTAGAATATCTACTTAGGTTATGCCTTATTCATTGGTATATGGCATGGAAGCAATAGTACCAATTAAGGTCGAAATGCCTTCATTAAGGTTGGTGTTAAAAGTAAACATACCTAAAGCAGAATAGGCTAGAAGCAAACATGAGCGGTTGACATTGATTGATGAAAAATACTTAAAGCTCTCTATCATATGCAATTATACCAAAAGAGAATTATGAGAGCTTACAATAAGAAAGTCAAGCCTAAAACTATACAAAAAGGTGACTTGGTACTCAAAAAAATCAGACCTTTATTATTAGACCCTAAGGGAAAATTCAAACCCAATTGGGAAGGTTCATATTTGGTCAAGAAAGTACTCAAGCATGGGGGCATCAAGATCTCAGATCTAGAAGGTAATGAATTCTCAAAGTCAATCAATGCAGACATGCTGAAGAAGTACTTTTGCTAAAAAAAATGTCCGCTAAACTAAAAAATCGAATAGGCCGGTTTAGGCAAAAGTTAAGACACCTCGATGAGGTGAAAACCCAATAAGGCACTTCATGCAAAAGTTAGGGGATTTGATAGAGAATGTCCAATCAAGAAAACCTTTTTCAAGGTTAATTGGTAATGATAGTATTATTGATAGAAATTAATACATTTACAAAGATTAATGGGCTTAATTTCAAATGTATTTAATGACAAAGATACTTTAGCCATGATCATTGATATGCAAATTCCCATTAAGGAAGGGGTCATACAAGTAATTAAGTTCTACATATATTATCTCTTTTCAAAATTAGGAATATTATCCTCATTTTCCCTTTTCAACACTAACATTGTATTATCTTTACCATCACTTAAGATCCACTTATTGTAATGTTCATCTATATTAACAGCATCAATTGTATAATCAGGCACATCCCTTGAGATGGTATATTGTTCCCACAAGTCAGGGAAGGAGCATAAGAAGTGACGAGTTAAAAGACCACTACGAAATCCCAAAGGCTCAGAAGGTACCCTTTGCACTAGACTGAATTGCCTTAAGATACATAAGGGGATGTAGAAGGTAGCATGCCTCAACCCAACAGGGGAATATAACTGGCATGACAAGAGAGAGTAAAATGGTTGATTTTCCACCAAGGACATCTCTATCGCACTGTGATAGCTGTATCAAGCCATAGAGCCCATTGGTCATGAGAATCATGCTTTATTACAAGCTTCCTCTCACAATGATGGTGTGAACCATATTTCACCCAAAGTCTTTCAAGTGGAGGAACAAGCAACCCCAACTTCTCTTGCAACCAAATCTGTTAAAAAAAAGAGCCGTTAAGTTGTAAAATCCATAAAGGACCACCTAAGCAAAAATTAGGTAGACCCGTTAGTGCAAAAATTGTCACAGGCGTACTAGGCAAAAATTAGGGTCAAAATTAAATTAAAGCAAAAATCCATGACAGTCTATTCACATATACCTGTAAGAAGAGCGGACTCTCAGCCATGAAATCAATATCTCTTTTCTTTAGTGCATCAAAACCTCGGATGGTTTCAGCCAGAAAAATGCCAAAAGGGTTGTGGCCAGATCATATGGCAGTTAGAAGATGAAAGGTTTGGAAATCATAAGACTCATCCTGGAAAGTAAACATGAGCTAGCTCCTAAGAATGCATAGCAGAATGCACTTCGCCCATTCCACTGAGCCAACAGGGATTTGACGGGCATGGCCTAAAATTGCTCGTAAAGAAATAGGGCCTACACCTAGTACTATTTTTTGAGCCATGACAAGAGAAAAGCCCAAAGCAAGGATAATATCAATAGGGTAATGATCCTCGAAAGAAGGCAAAGCTAAAGGGGTATCCAAAGTAATTTGGTACTCTAAGATAGCAGCAAATTCTTCTAAGGTTGGAGAAATATCTTGATGACCAAAGACAAAAACATGGAAGATAGGGTCCCAATGTCACTATAGCATTCAAAAAATTGGGGTTAATTGAAACCTTCCTCAAAAATCTAAGAGAAGAAAAGGGGGAAAGAATAGAGGAAGTCTAAGGGGCCTTCGGTTCCAAAATCTTAGACAAGTCTTGATTGAAAGAAGACACAATAGGAGCATGAGGTGAGAAGGTGAAGAATGGGATATTTATAAGTAAAAAGCCCCATTCCTCTTTCTACTAGGAATGGAAATCCAAAACACATGAGAAGGTCCGTGTAGACCTAGAAATGACATCATAGTCCATGCAGACTAAAAGATACATGTTCACACGATCATCATACAAGGTCCGCGACCATATTTAGGCAATGTTCGCCCAGACTAAGTCACCCTAAGTCCACCCGGACTGAAATTATTTTAAGTCCACATGGACTAAACTACCTTAAGTTCATACCATTTGCAAAGGAAAATAAAAATATCCACAATAAATGAACTCCAAGGGCAAATGTACTTTAAAAATTAAAAATGTGTGTAAGAGTTTGAAATTTTGGAAATAGGAAGTGACAATTCCCATTCCAACAAAAGAGAGGGGGGATGCCTCATATTCTATTCTCTATATGGCAACAAAAACAAAAAAAAAAGAGGAGGGGGTGCTTCCTAGCCTACTCCTTAACATTATCCTCTTCCTTCGTGTCTTCATCAACGGAGGAGATCACAAGCTTCTTGCCTACCTTAAAGGCTCTCACCTTCCTTCGAGGCTCACTCAAAGTAATAACCTACCTCAACAGCTCATTCTGCAAGAAGAGTGGAGGATCAATGCATAACATACATAACATATGTAACATACATAACATGCATAACATGCATGACATGCATAAAATTAAGCATTATACGAAAACTACTCATAGCAAGCACTCGGGTCTCATCGACTATGACTCTCTAAAATGCCTCTACCAACTGAGCAGTCCTCTCCATGGGAGCTTTCTTCCCTTGATCAGAAGAAAAAAGCACAAGGCATGAGCAATGCTTAAAGGACTTAAGCAATGTGAATGGTTAGCTCAATAACCTTACCAATGTGGTGTTCTCAAGCTTCTTTTCTATATGAAGTTGAGCAAAAGATAGCTCCCTATCAATGCCATAGCACATCTAACTCAGCTCTGGAACATCCACCAAGGTGCCAATCACCTCTCTAGGCAAAGAGGTCTGACAAGCAGATGGACCTGAAACTCCACTGTGTGCTGGGGGAGGTGAGAACTAAAAGCTAGGAGAACTGGGGCTACTTCTAGGCTGTTTCCTTAATGAAGATGAGCCAACCCTAGAGATAGTAGCAGGCTACAATGCCACACATAAAGTCAGGAAATATCACAAAAAAGAATAAAAAATTAAGAAACTCGCCTAAGACAATGGAGGTCCCGACGTGTATGGAACTTGCAAAAGTAAATGAGCTGAGGCCAAGAAGCATAGCCTTCTACACCATCTTTTACTAATGTGGCCTTTAGAATTCCCACAATCATACCTTGTACGAACTCTAGATCATCTATATACCTCTCAAACAACATTGAGTCAGGAGGATTCAAAGGAATAAGGTGAACCTTAGGCCCTAAATACTAGCTCACAATTCTCTCTCCCAAAAACTAGGAATAGGTCTTTAGAGTAGTCAGTAGAATGTGGCGAGATGATAAGTCTCTAATAAAGCTCAAGGTAATAGGCAGTTCTTCGATGGGAAAAACCCACCAAGCCAAGTCAACCTGCACAAGTAAGTATTACTTACATGTGAATAAACAGCTAATAAAGATTTTTTGACTTAAAGTGTAAGAAATACTTACATTGATTCAAATAAGGGAGCTAAGATAATGGTGGTGCTACATCAGAGAAGCTATGTTCCATAGACCCGAAGAGGGTCGCACCCATCTATCCATCACCAGATAGTGACGAGCCATGTCGAGCTCACAAGAATGAGCTAATAAATGAAGCCCATATGCCTACACCCAAAACAACAAAAGATAACAAAGTTATAAAAAAGCTTCAAAGAAACATAAACTGATAAGGGGGAGTTACTTACCAACATGCCAAACACAAAGCCCTAGACAAACTGGTGGCTCTTTCTAGTCCGTACAGCCATGTCTAGACTCCTGAACATCCACCCAAGAGAGAAGTAGCACCAGTTCCAACTGCCAATCTTGTCAACCTCCTCCAAGATAGGGAGGAAGCTCCAGCTTACCGTGTCATTGGCATTGGCGAATAGGGTGGTACCCATCAGATAAAGAATGAAGCAGTGGGTATACTAATCAACCTCCAGCTAACTCAAAGGGGACTCTTCTCCCTATTTCTCCTGCAAGTCAATGCAGTGAATGCTTCTAGCTCTAACTTAGGGAATGAAACCCAACAGCTTTTTCACCTCTTGCAGCCTTAGTGATGGGTGATAATAGCAGGCATCAAAGGCGATAGCACATCTTGTGCAAGATACTTGAGTAATAAAGGCTTAGTTGAATTGAGTAATCATCATCTCACTAAAGGGCATGTGAAAAGTGTGTGTGGTGTCTATCCACTTGTTCAATAAGTCATTCAAAGCTTGTAAGTTACGATAGAAGTCTCTACCAATGAGGTGGTCCAAGAATGTCTGAAAACCAATTTCCCGGACCCTATTCTTCACTAACACTAGCATAGCAAGTACCATTGCTAGGGTCCAAATAGAGTGATCCCACACTTAAGATGTGTGTATAATGGAAAAAGAAGCAAGGCTCAACAAAAGTCTACACGGACTAATATTTTGAAAATAAGTCCACACAAACTAAACAAAATAAACAAGCTTAGTTTGAATGGATCACGTTCATAGGTAAGCTAGTGTCTATATGGACTACACTTATAGACACATAAAAGTCTGTATAGATTATGGTCATAAACAAATATAGGTCTGCACGGATATAACACAACCATCCATAGGTCCCTACAGTCTTTATAAAATAAATCATGCAGAATAATTACATAACATGTTTTATAAATAGATGAAGACTAAGTCTGCACAGACCAACTGTACCCTTATAAACTAGGTCCGTACAGACCAACGATGCCCTAGCCAATTAGTCTGCATAGACTTATTGAACCAAAAAATTTTCACAATACAAAAATTAAGGAATACTTGATCAAAATAGCAATGGGGCACACAGAGGAAAGAAAACACACCTGAGGATACACCTCTAAATAGGCATGATGTATCAAGTCCACCAAAATGGGGATCAGGTTGCCAAACATAACCCCATTCATAGAAGTAGCATTTCGGGGCCAGTTGACGGCAGTAGATGGCATAAAACTGACTAAACTTAGCATGGAGATGTCCTCCGGTAGATAAGGAGAGGAGTAAGTCCTTGTGCCTAGTGGAAGAAGGATGATAGTTAAAGTTCCTTCACTGTCACTAAAAGAGGACGAGGCTAACAATGTGAAAAGCCATTAGAAAGTCACCTGCTTAAGAGAAAATAGTGAAGAAGGGAAACAAAAAAGGATACAAATCAGAAATGAGGGGGAAAAGAGATAGTTATAACTCTGTCGCACTAAGTCCACATGAACTTTTGCATTTTTAGTCTGCATAGACGTTTTCCCAAGAAAGTTCGCACGAATGTTCTTTAATATTAGTCCACATGAACCATTATCAACAATGTTCGCATGGACTTCTGACTGCCAAATTCAAAAGAAAAGAAAGAGAGGAAATACCTCTTAAAGGTCAAAATTATTCCATAACAATTTTTCACAATCTAATTAACATTTTATTTTGTAGGATTGACTCAAAGTTTTATGCACTATTTTTTTATCCACCCCGAGTTCCATCCACTATTTTAGATCAACCCCCAATTTAATCCACTAATTTTGGATCAACCCCGAGTTTAATCTATCATTTTGGATCATAAGCTAATCCATCATTTCTAGTTCAATCTCATAAGCCAATCCATCATTTCAGGTTCAACCTTGTAAGCCAATCCATCATTTTCAGGTTCATGCCTCATAAGCTAATCCATAATCAATATCAAAGTCTACATCAAAGCTCACTTAGCAATAGTATGAGTAGGAAAAGCTGATAGGTAAGTATCCCTGACTCAGATACTTTGATATGTACTATTGATACACAACATAAACAAAAATGGGGGCAATTGTAGACACTTCACCTTTGACCTATAATGATAGCTAGAGATAAACTCTCAAGCATCGCACTACACGGACTTACTAAACCATATCCATATGGACTAACTACATGAATAGGATAAAATCTAGCCCACAAAGCCCATGGACCAGCATACTAAGAGCTTACTTCGCGTGGACTAATATGAATAAGTCTGCATAGACTTACCGATGAAAGAAGCATTCTGGAGGTAGAATTTTGACTATTCAGTCTAGGAGCTAGAGTCTCATTGGGATTGGGATTCCTTTCTGGACAAAAATAGGAAAACTAAAAAAGACAAAGTATATATACTTCTCTATATCAAATGAGAGGGAGGAGGCTGAAAATTACAATTTGAAAAACACATTCCAATGGGAAAAAGCATCTAAAAAATTGTGAGAACTTGATCCAAAGGCAATTTGAACTATCCTTATTCAAAGCTTGAGATCTTTGTGCTATTGTTTGAAAAGACTTCTTATTCAGGTAATATCTGAGGTCTATTCTATAATTATTGATGTTTTAGAGGCTTATAATCTCTAAAATTGATACATAAGTAAGGTGGTACTTTGTTATCCCCATTTTCATTCATAATGAGTAGGCCATCATAGCAATATGTAAGATGTCAAATTGATTCTTATAGCCAATGTTTAGTATATTGTATTGTGTTAATAATCATCACACAAATCTGATCTTATGTATAGTTAGGTTCGCATGGACTTAGTTTCTTTAGGCACAAGTATGATAAGTTAGTCCGCACGGCCTTATTTCCCTTATGTGAGCATGACAAATTGGTCCACACGGACCTATATCTAATGAGCATGATTTTGTGTTTTAAGTATCTTGTTATATGCTAATTGATAAATGTGAATCATTCTATTTATATGTTGATGTTGTATGTAAAGGTATGTATATATGTGCAAGGGATTGATAGGTAGTCTGCACAAATTCCCTATCATGAGGGTTGTAGTCTACACAGACTTGTATATGATGAATCATATGATAGCTCTTTAGAATAAGTTTTATTTGTACAATTAATTGTTCTTTATTCATATGTCCCAAACATGTTCATATTCTGTTTATCATACATCAATGCTTATATAACCTTGATTTAACTTTGCTTGACTTCATTTTCATGTGAGTTATGGATTGGATTTGCTTGGTGGATCAAAAATTGGGATATACATGACTTACCCCTAGAGATGGTCCACACGAACTAAGATGAGACCTTTAAAATGTCCGCACAGACCAAGTGTCATAGAAGTGGGACCATTTTAGTGCTATGATTTATTTTCTTTGGTTATGTATTTATTATGCATTTTAGTTTGTTTTAGGGTTGTAATAGCTAGTAAATAACTTGTTTTACATGCTAAAAATTAACTTTCACATCAAACGATTTTATATATAATCAATTGATGTTTTCTAATAAAATGGATTTATATTTCCTTAATCATAAGTCACACAAAAAATGCATTTCCATAAAGGCCAATCTCCTAGAGATAGGAGTTAGGCAATTACCACCAATTCCTATAGAATTATGGGTAGTTGTCAGGTCAATTAATAATTAATCAATAACCTATTTTTTGGATGTACATATATGTTGTATTTTGTAAATATTGCAATTTACTTCTTTTTTATGCAAAAGTGATATGATTTAATTAAAGATGATGTATGCTTAATTGATAAGGGATTGATAAATGTTACAATATATATATAGATAACATATTATAAGGGCATAAATAAGATATGAAATTCTGAACCTTTCTAGTACATAAGATCAGAGGTCCCGGTGTAGAGGCTAGGTGGTGACTCCACTAACCACTCTCATCTTAAGTAAAAAAATCATAATTCTCTAACCTACATTTTTGCATTCATGTTTGATAATGCGCACATATTTTATACTATGTTCACATCACATGAGATTATATTGCTTAACATGCATCATCATATGCTTGAAAATGCATGGATTATATATCTGTATATAACACTAGTTACTTTGATTACACCACTAAGCAGTTGCTTAGTGCATCATGTGTTTGTGATGCATAGGTACAAAGAATTAAGAAAGAGTCTCGAGATGATGAGGATATTAGAAGAAGACTTTTTTTTTTGTATTTTTGCAATTATGTAAAATGTGATGTATGTATATTAAAAGCACTCATAACTTGTTATTAAGGGAATAGGCCTAAAATGTGATATATAATGATATCTTAATGTTTTTAGTGTGTTGTTTCATATACCAAAAATGATTATAACATTTTGGTTTATATAATATCTCTTCCTATTCTACAAAAGTGGATGTTGTGATGTGATATGCTAGAGTAATCAGAGGATCACAGAAGTATGTTTTGAGTATGATAATGATTTAGAAGTGTATTTACATGCAGGTTGTATTTTTATTTGGGGATAGTGTCTTGATATAGCCGTTATACTGCCAAATTTATGACACGATAATTCTCTAGCAATTTTAATGAAAATTTTATGTGTGGTTTTCAACATATAAGGATTTTGTTTTATTTTAAAAGTTTACATATATTTAATGGTTCTATAAAAGGGTTTTAAATTATAAGGGTTTATCAAGGTTAAGTTCAAAAGGTGCTCTGTGTGCCATCTCTTATTTAGGTCTAGCAATTGAATTCAGGTAAAGGATGTCACATATGATGTGGACTAGAGCTTAATAAGGTATATGTATTCTAACAAAATGTTTTATGCTTATAATTTAATGTGTGAGTTGTGAAATTTTTTGTGTTGGATAGATTGTTATGAGTAATGAGTCAGTTGGTTAATTAGGCTTATAATTATGTGATTTAAAATGATAAAATCTTAAAAAAGAGGATATGAAGCTTTAAAAGCACCTTACACCAAAACATGCACATAGTTGAATAAAAGAGATATTTTGGTAATTTAGTAGAAATATATGTTATTTGACACAAAGGTTTTAGTTGTTGGATGATTAAATGGTATAAAAGTAAAGAGATGATTGTGACACCTCTTACTGGATTCCCGAAGAAACCTAATAAATGGTGCATTTTCTACTAGGTTACCCATCTAGAAATTTCTCTGA
>CANXYI011895064.1:0-13508 GCA_948208565.1 Hura crepitans | reverse complement strand
GCTTGATATGCCTTAATATGCCTAATATGGAGTATAATGAGGTTTAAATTGCTTAATGTAGTAATTGAGACTAATTAAGCATAAAATGGTGTTAGTCAATGTTCTTGTCATATATAAGTGTGAATGAAAGTAAGAGAATGCATTAGAAATGACAAATGCCTAAAATGTGCTTTATTAGGCTATGTGGACATATTATGGAAAATGACTCTAATTATGCCTATATATATTTTTCTCATGATATTAATCATGCTTAGTGTGCTTTACACTATGTCTAAAATTTGTGAACTAATTGTGATTATTTTTAGGGTATTGGTTTAATGGTTAAAGTGCAAATATGGGTGTGGATGTCAATTGAATGTTAGATGAAAATGTGATAAGTTAAGTGGTGAATAAGAATATGAACTTGGTGTAGTGGAAAATATTGTAAAGAAATGAAAGTCCTTACATATGTATAAGCATTTATGATTATAAAGCATGAGTAATAAGTAATTTTGGTTGAATGGAATAATGGTTATGTTACATATAATTAGGAAGCATTTTAGAGTAAAAATAACTAATTAATGGCTAAAATGGCTAAATAGCCTAATCGATCATGAGGTTTGTAATTTTGATGTTATGAATACTAATTATGTTTATGTAAAAGTTGTGACTTATGGCTATGTAGCATGTATGGTGAAAAGGTGAATCATGCATAAATAGGCATGCATAGCCAAATGGCAGTATGAGAGTACATATGCATGACAATTTATGAAATGTGAGAATTGGTGTGCATACATTTTTTATTCATTATATTTGATTATAAACATGATTAATAACATGAAGAAATGAAGTTTAGGACAAAAACATGTTCTAAACACTATATGAGCTTAAAATTTTATTTAACACTAGTTATGCCATATTATAAGCAAATGGATGAACATTGAGGCATAAAGTGTCTTACATGGACTTGTGATGTCAAATTAATGTGTGAATGAATAATACCTATTGAAAACCATAAATGAGATGAAAATGGTGTTTGGATGTGCATATGGCACAAATATGGCATAAACATATCTTAAGAATGTGTATGATCACTGAAATGACATTTTAAATGAAATTAATCAATTTTAATCAATTGATGGCGAAAATAAGTAAGTTAAAACTACTTAAGCTTAATTAAGTTGGTGAAACTTAAAACACATCGATTTAGGCCATATGATGCAACTACCTAGAAATGGATAGGTTGACCGGTTAGCTAGGGGATATAGCCGCTATTAGGGCATTTTTATAACCAGATTATGATCTAAGGGTTCAATAAATGCCTTACTCATGAATTTATATTATGATCTTTGAATCCCATGCAAGTGCAGTCGTCTTAAGGTCCTATAGGGTCCACTATATAATTATATACGAGTGCAGCCACGTAAGCCTAGATAGGTGCTACACAAGCTTCTTATATACTGGTGTAATAGCTATAAGGTCCAAAATATGGGCAACTATACATTTCTTCATCCCATTATCCATAGGGCTAGAGTAATCCAAAATGGGCTTAAAAGATTATGACAAAAATTGGAAATCCAATTATAATGTATATTATGATAGTTAAAATGACAGCTATGTGCAAGCATGAACTGATAATTATTCATTGAGACAATTAGTTGATTTTAAATGCATATTTGCCACATATTTATTATATTGATGCCTTTATGCATGATTTATGTCTTATGGTCATAATCATGGTATATAACAATTTGCATGAGTACAATGAAATATGTAGATTACTTATATATGAAAATGAGCTGTATATGCAAATGATATATAAATGATACTTATTATCACATGTTATTTTGATTACATCACTAAGTATTCACTTAGCACATCATTTATTTATGATGTATAGGTAAGAAGACATTTTGAGATACAAGCCTCCGAATATTAAGGTTATTAAGAGAAGGCTATTCTTTTGGTAAAGATTTGTAAATATAGTATAGTATTTGATATATAGGTAGCACTCAATGTATAATGTATACGAATAGGCCTAAATCGTATAAAATGATTCTTTTTTTATTTAAAAAGTTTGTAAACCCTTATAAACTATTAAATTATGTATTTTGTTGTATGATATCTCTTTCTAAGGTTAAGATATCTTATGATTGTCTTTATGTGTTATGGAGTGATTAAGGGATTATGTGGAGGTTGTGATGATGTGTGAAAGTTTTAGAAGTGTTTTTTTCTTTATGTAGGTTACTATTCAAAAATTTGGGATAGTGCCTAATACTGATATTATGCTATCAAAATTTTAGCACGAGGATTCCCAATTTCTGAATATGTAACACTATTTGAAAAGTTTTCAAAAACTCATATTTTCACACAAAATGTTTTGATAAGAATGCTTTATAACAAGTAATGGAATAAGTGAGTTTGGATATCTCGATATGCATACACACTATACTTGAGCTCAATGATCGGTAGACATTGGATCAAGTGAGGGGTGTCATAGATATTTTAGGTATTATCACAATTGCATGCAATAGGAATCTCACATAATGAACTCTTTAGAATTTCCTCTGCATTGTTATTATATACTAGGGACTTTATTACATGGTTTATGTAATGCCCATGCTTCAAGGCTTCATGAATAGTGCCACTCAGTCTGGGAAGTGTGTTTGGGTTGCCAGGTCACTTGTATGTAAATCGAGACAATGACATTGGTCATGAAATTTTGAGGGGCTCTAATATGATGATGAAGAGAACAAAATTTAAAAATTTAGTAGAACTAATAATTTGTTTCGGGCTATAAGCTACCCCTCGGTGCAATCAAAATTTTATGGGTTGGGATTAACCTAGGATGTGCTCGAATGGACCCTAAAATAGTGAACCCTAAAGTTTAAAATTCCACTGAGTCCATTAGTGAAAGTATTTTTGGATTCCAAGATCATTTGTAAATTCTCAAAATTTTTTAAGTTGGCATGCAAATTGAGGCAATCTGAAAACTACCCTATCGATGGAATCTAGCCACAAAAATTTATAAGCAAGTAGAGGGGATTAAAAGGTGAATTTTAAAATAAACAGTGTAAATTTTTGAGGTCTATGTGAATTTTGGTGAATTTTCAAAATTTGCCAAAAAATCAAGATGGCTCGGGATTTTTAGGACCATTCTTGACATGTCAAAGTGGGACCCACCTCATGCCAAATGGCTAAAGAGGCTTGCCAAGTGGCAAACTACACTTGAAAAGTGGATTTCCACTTAGAAAGGAGAAGTTTTCTTCCTTCCTTTTCCTTACTGCTGTCGATGCTAAGAAAAGAGAAAATAGGCCATAACTTTTTCATCTATTCACAAAAACCTATGATTTTAGTTGCTAAATTCACTTCTATCTATTAAGCACCACAAGGAAAAAGAATTAGGCAAAAAAGAGCTTCTCCATTGAGAGATAAAAATCATCAAAGTTTACTAGTTTAAAGCAGTCTAGAGTGAGTTTATGGTCATTTCTCCTCTTTCTCTTGGGTTTTTTGGCTGCCATTTGATGTTAGAACCTACCTAACACCTCTGTGATTATGGCAATTGGAGGGCAGCTTGAAGTCCAAAAAAGGAGAGGGAAGTCACCATGGAAGCTAGATAGCTTGGGATTCTTATAGATTTAAGGGATTTCTCTTACAAGTGAACTTTAAGCCTTTCTTTCATGCATTGAGATGCCTAGGATAATGAACAATGGTTTGGGATGGCTGAAATGTTGAGCTTATGATTAATTTCTTCTATGGGAGTGTTGATTAAGTGAGGACTTGGTAAATTAGGGAGACATGATTCAAGGAACTTAGAAATAGCTCCATTTGCTTGCTGATTTTGATGGTTATAGATGTTTGGCTTAGATGTATAATGACTAGAATATGGATAAATGATCTCTTGGTATGTAAGAGTAAGAATTATGACAATTGTGATTGAGAAACACCATAAATTATAGCTTCTATGTTTGTACTTGAGAGTTACCATGAGTGAGTTTTTTGAGTGATGCTTTGTAACCTATGAAAATTGGCTTGAAATTGGGTGTGTATGTGTGCAATTATGTTCATGGCATACATATATGGATGAATATTGATTTAATATGGAAAAGGAATGGAATTATGTGATGTTTTCTTTTGATACCCAAAAGCATGTAAATGGCATTATGGAATGAAATTTAAACTTGTTAAAGTTTTAGGCAAGTGAATTATAATTGCTAGATAATTGGCTTATAATAACTATAAAATTGAACAATACATATGGCATATTGATAGATAAAATATACTTTGAGATTGTGTCTTTAAATGACTAAAAAATAGGAATTAAAACATATGTTGATGGCCTATAAATAATGGCTTAAAGATGAACTTGAATTGAGCTATGTAATTGGATATTTATTTGTGCCTTTAGGGCTAGATTGAGATATATGAATGAATGGAAATTTTACCTATTGTTTGGCCTTGGAATTTTCCTAGATATGTTTGGCTTTAGGCCTATGAATGTGGTTAATAAGATGTTAAAAATTGTGTTAAAATTGGACTTAAAACAATCCCATAATTATGTGTTGAAAAGTGGTTGAAATGACCTATAACTGTCCAGTTGACCATTACTTGAACCAAAAATGTCAATGGATAGAAAGTGTAAGTTTCCTAAGAACTAATGCTACGATAAATTATAACATATTAGACCTTATATATTGGTAATAACAAGACTCAATATTATTTTGGGATTTTTACCCGGTAGAGCTAAAATATGGCTATACCAGATCGGCTGAAAAATAAATTATGTGATAAAATTTATAATTGTCTATTTTTGGAATATAAATATTATAAAAACATTTTTGGTTAATAAATGAACCTAAATGAGCTATTTGGCCCATTAGTTAGGCACCCACTGGATGGGTTGACCGGTAAACTTATGGTTTTTATAGCTACTAGTTGTCTGATGTTCAGGCAATAAATTTTATTGGTGGCTAGAGAGGTCTGCAAGCTGATCTCCATTATGTCACCTAGGTGTTAAGATCTTATTTATGGTTAGGGAGGCCTACGGGCTAATCTCCATTATGTCACACATATATTATTTCATTGTGTCTGGAGAGGCTATGGGCAGATCTCTATTATGGCACATATGTCGGTACAGTGGTGTAAGTTTAGAATTAAGACCACTACACTAATTCATTTTCCCTCTAGATTTAGTGCTATTAAGTGTCATCTTCCTAGTCAAGCAAGTGAGTTAAATTAAGTGAATGATAAAAATGGTTATGAAAGTACAATTAAGAATAATTGGATAATATTTCCTAAGTAATTAATGAAATACGGACTAAAGGGTATTTTGGTCATTTTCCACAAGTTGTTAAATAAATTGATTCATGTAAAGTATGCATGCTATGAATATTAATAACTACTCTAAATAATTTTTGTGAGTTAAAAAGGCTATTATATGACTTATAAATGCTTTAGGGGTATTTTAGTAACTTGGCACCATGTGATATAAATTTAATCAATTAATAAGGTAAACTTAGATATTAAATTGCACAGGTATAGAAAGGATATAATGCCATGATTTAAATACTTTAAGTTTACCACTGAGTCTCTCGTATAATCAACATACCTATTTTAGTGCACAGGTACTCAAAAGCAAAATTCTAACTCATGAAGCATGTCGATAAGAGTTCAAAAGATACTAGTGAAGGAATATAAAGTAAATGTGGTATAGTTTGATATCCATGTACCTAGGTGGGAAGTGGGTAAAAACATGTATTTAAGCTATATATATGTGATATATATAAGTAAACATAAACTGTTGATGTAAATAAAATAGTTCTATATGTTTCCTTATGAATATATGTTTAGCTATGATGTTTGTTGATAATGCGAGCCTGAGGCTCTATATATATGCATGCTTTTATTTGTGGCCTGAGGCCTGTGTTATTGTGTGATAGTTGATGATGTTAAGATGAGAATAAGGGACCAGATAGGTTTAAGAGTTGTGAAATGTCTATAGAAGTGTTAAGCAGTTTTTTTAAAATTTTGGGATAGAACCCGAATAGCCGTTATGCTATCGAAATTTCTAAGTTTTTGGGAATGATCCATAATTACTTTGAATTGGCATCTTTTGTATGATTACAACTTGAATGAGATATAAAACCAATGAGTAACCATTAATAAGAGTATGTTTGTTTCAAAGCATGATAACTTCTTAGAGAAATAATTTCTCTTAAAGAAGACAATAGGAGTATAATCAAACTTAATGAAGTTTGAGATCCATAAATAGATGCAGATCAACTAGTTGATCTTGTGCCTATTATACATGATGATAATGTGATAGTAGAACCTTTGTAAACCCACATTCTTAGACATTATACTAGGGTTTATATTGCTCTTAAGAGATATAGATTTCTCATAGAAGAGAAAAATATTGTAAACATAGTAGAAGAGGATAAACATTTAAGCTTTAGAGAGGCTCTGAAGAGTTCAAAATCAAAATTATGGTTAAAGGCCATGCAATTCGAAATGGATTCCATGTATGACAACCAAGTGTAGACTTTGGTTGATGTGCCAAAATAGATTAAACCTATTAGGTGTAAATGGATCTTTAAGAAGAAGACAGACATCGAGGGTAAGGTTGTTACCTATAAAGTAAGATTAATTGAAAAGGGTTATCATCAATAGCAATGAGTTGACTTTGATAAAACATTTTTATCAATAGCTATACTTAAATCCATTAGGATTTTTCTTGTGATTGTTGCTCATTATGATTATGTGATATGGTAAATGAATGTGAAGATAACTTTCCTTAATAAAAACCTATCAAGGGAAGCATATATGATATAGCTTAAGGGATTCACATCTAATTATAACAAGAAGGTATGTAAGCTTTAAAAGTCCACTTATGGACTAAAGCAAGCATCTAGGAGCTAAGACATTCAATTTGATGAGACAATCAAAGAGTTTAATTTCTCACAAAATCCAAATGAACCATGTATTTACAAAAAGGTTAGTGGGAGTGCAGTCGTTCTCCTAGTATTATATATGGATGATATATTAATAATGATAAATGATGTCTTTATGATGCAATCAGTTAAGATTTGGCTATATAAAAGGTTATTCATGAAAGATCTTGTTGAAGCAACCTATGTATTGGGGACTTAAAACTATAGAGATAGATCCAAGAGGTTGATAGTTCTTTCATAGTATACATACATAGACACAATGCTAAAGAGGTTTAGCATGGATCTATTAAAGAAAAGATTCAATCTAGTGACTCATGGAAAGGTTCTTTCTAACTCTATGTCTCCTAAAACATAAGAAGAGAGAGAATTCATGAGGAGGATCCTATATTCTTTGACTATAGGATCTAACATGTATGCTATGTTACATACTAGACCTAATATAGCATTTGCTCTTAACATATTCTAATTAAAATATGGAAAGGAACATGAGGTGGCAATCAAAATATCCTTAAGTACTTGAGAAGGACTATGAATTAATTCTTGATATATAGAGAAGGGGTTGTAAGTAACTGGGTATGCGAATGCCAATTTTTAGTATGACAAAGATGATTGCAAATCTCAATCCAGTTTTGTGTCATTATTTGTAAGAGATACAATTAATTAAAAAAGTTCCAAATATGATATAACTACAAACTTAATAACCACACCAAAGTACATTGTAGCTTTCAATGTAGCTACGGAAGCAGTGTAAATCAAGAAGTTTAGCACTAAAAATAAGTAGTACCAACTATTGTTGACACAATACCTTCATATTGTGACAACAATTTGGTAATTGAATAGGCTAAGGAACCATGATCTCATCAATGATCCAACCATATACTCAGGCACTACCACATCATTAGAGAGATAGTTGCTAGGCAAGATGTAAGGATTGAAAGACTCCCCACTGATCAAAACATTATTGATCCTCTCACTAAGGCACTATCACAGAATAGATTCGATCTCTATGTAAATAATATGGGTATTAAATACATAGGAGATTAGCTCTAGTGTAAGTGGAAAATTGTTAGAAGTATGCCTTAGAGCTTATATGTAAAAGGGATATTTTGTGTACATAATAAACTTTGGTTTATAATAAAAGGCATTCTTTATTACTATAATGCTTATGTAATTCATTTGTTTAATATGATCTTAAACTATATAATAAAGTCATTGGTATATTCACAGTGAAGAGGAAATTATGAAGTGTTCATAATATGAGATTCTTATTGCATGCAAATGTGAAATACCAAAACTATCCCTAGTCATAGTATTAACATGATAGGATATTATTAATGTGGATAGACTAACACATGTTATGCTCTTTAACCTTATCAAATAGTAGTTCTCACAAGTTATAAGCATGGTGATACTTAGAGATAACATATGAATACTTATTTAAGAAGCAAGTTCATTTGAGATTTGACTTAAGAATGTTCACGTGGATAAATAATCCATATCAATGAAGTATTCTCATTACATCAGTTGTATAAGTATCTTCTAACTTGAGATGACTAAGGTTATCTTAAGTATAGAGAATTATATTTTGACTCTGGTGCTTTTACATTGCCATGATGTATACATAGGTAGGTGATTAGGTATAGTTTGAAATACTTGAAGGTAGTTGAGTGATTAATAGATGATTCACCTCTTAAAATTATTTTGGGGAGTTTATCTCACTATTCTAATATTCCTCTATTTTGAGAATCTTTGGCCAAAGTGAAATGCAAGTGTGAATGAGATTCATAAGGGAATTTTTTTGAATAAAGGAATAAACATTAGAACTAACATATTTAGGGCTTGATTTAACATGCCTAATTAAGCATTGAGTTGATAAATGTCCATACTTAAACTCTAATGAGATAAAGTTTAGTGAAAAGGTTAAGTCAAACTATTTGACATTTTAGACACTTAGGTAGTGGTGATATATGGCTAGACATTGCTTTTATGATTCTTCTTCTATTGGCATCCTGAACTACCTTAACAGGCAATCCAAATACACTAATAAGAGAAATGCCACATTACGTGCTTAAGGCACCTGAAACCTATATACACTAGCACTTGTAGAACATTGATATACACATACACATTGGCATCATTCATATCCATGTACACAAAACCTTTAAAGATAATCTATATAAAAGCAACTGTGTTTAAAATTTTGTTTAGGCTATCAAACCAGTTAAAACCTTATTACATAACTAAAACTTCCACATAAACATGCTAAATAAATGTCTATACAAATCCTTAAACAAATGAACATATGAAAGAATTTTATTGAAAATGTTATGGTATGCTCAAAAGACTTGTTGTGAAACTTCTCCTGCTTATGATTTATCCATTAAACCAAGAAATTCAACCTATATGGAGACAAAATCAACACACGAAGCAAAACTTGCTTAATGGTAGATAAACTAGCTATGGTTACCACTAAACACATATAAGGAACATATACAAATCATACATCCACAATCATGCATCATATAAGTCATACTCATGTCTTAACATATGATACCACAATTATTAGCTCAACCAATAATGAAATCAACATAGAAATGTTTTATAAATTAACAAACTCATAATCATAACATATATACATGTAACTCAATCATTTATAAATATCATCATATCATATAGCTCATATATGTCATTATATTCCAATATCATGTTATTATCACATGCTCAATGCTAATTATCAAACAATAGTCATATTTAATTCATTTACTAGCCCAATGTAACCTAGACATAATAGATTGGGTAATGGGTTCATACGATGACCAATGGACTTACGTGGCTATACTTATAATCACATATATGCATGATGATCAATGATTTTATATGTCTATGCCCATAATAGTTGTATAATGTCCTCCATATAGACTTAGTAGCTATACCCAAAAATCAAATATGTATAATGATCGTTGATCTTACGTGGCTGTACCCCTTCACATATGAAATTATGTAGTGATAGATGAACTTACATGGCTACACCGACCATATAGTGTTACCTAATTAAAAGTCAAATAAAAAATATGTAGTACTACTAAGACACTAGTAGGCATACCAACTTATCCAAATGTTATACAAAGCCTAAGAGTACATGGGCTTAATATTTATTAAATCTCATTTTACATACAAATAATCCATTAAAGCATATCACATATAGATCATGTATATATACAAGTATGACATTGGTCACATATAATCATACTTATTCAATTCACATACTTCGCTTATATAATTCATAGCTAAAACATACTTAAGGATATGTCACAATTATCTCATATATTAGTTACAATTATGCTTATAGCATATCAAAGATCACATGTTGATCATAAGCTCATATATTAATGCTTAGGCATCATAAGTATACCTTCTATGTCTCAAATCTATCATTCAAATATCCACAGTTCAATTTTCAAAAGTATACAATTGAATTAAATTCAGTAGAGCATTGAATATATCAATTACAATGTATATCCAATTTTTAATATATAATAATAGTATTTTATCACATTTATCATCCAATGATAACATGATTCAAATTATTTAGGGAACAAGCCATCAATTCACCACCTTATAGATTTAACAAATTTCTAGAATCATTTAGACTCATAAAAGTCCCAAATCAAGAAGTTTAAAACTCGAATTAAATCAATTTTGATAATTATTTATTAAATCAACCATATCTTGTAAAAATCTTGAAATAATTTCTTTTATTTCCAAATCTCTATAAAAATAAGGTTAAAATAAATTAAAATTAATATAAAATTTGTTATGAAATTTTTTGGAATTGATTTGGCCTTAAGGTTGTAGGTCAGGAATGGTCATAGTCATGAGTCCATCAACTCAATGGCATTTTTCCTTCATTAAGGAGGGGTCATGTCTATGAGCCATATAAGTGTCATAGTCATTAGTCTTATCAGATAGCTGAGACACATGATGGTTTTCAGCAAAAATAAATAGGAAACTCTATAGATTTCAATCCATATCTTCTTTAAACCTTATCCAATCAATCCCTAATCAAAACACACACATTCTCATACATTTTCCTCATTAAATCATATTAAATAGACTCAAATTAGGATTAAAAAAATCCTTAAATTCTAGGAAAACACATTTATAGCATTTCATGCTAAAACTTGTTAATTAATGGCCCAAAAATCATTCAAAAACAATCAGATACTCACGGTTTGAGTTTATGCACATATAAAAAATCCTTGAAAGCATAAAGAATAGATCATAATCCTTAACAATCGCCTTTCCCTTAGCCTTTTTCCTTGAAGTTTTAGCTTTTTTCTCTTGAATCTAGAAAACATTAACCATACACAAAAACTAACAGATACACCAATCAAAAATAGATTGAAGATGAAGAGAAATACATTATTAAGACTTAAGAATCACTTACTTTTAGAATTATGGAAAGAGAATGAGAAAATCCTTAAACAATTCCTTAGAGATGTGTAGAAATTAGAGAATAGAAATTCTAGTTTTCCTCAATTAAATTTTTACCCTTTTTTAATTAATTCCGCTTTTTATATGCCTTGAATGGATGGCTAGAATTTAATCATAGCCTTCATCCAATAGTCCATAGTTTGATAAAGTGGTAATTCTTTTAAAAAAAATTAAAAATCCATAAACACACTTTTAATCTTTCAACACATATATTTTGGATCTTTTAAGAATTAGCAAAAATTCTAATTATGCCATTATTAAAATAATTAACATAATTAAATTTTACCAACTGTTTTAGGGCATTACAACCTTTCTCTCTTAAGTAATTTCATCCCTGAAATTACCTCAATCAAATAACTGAGAGTATTATTGCCTTATCGCTTCTTTATGCTCCCAAGTTGCCTCCTCTATATTGTGGTTTTTTCACAACACCTTGACCAAAGGAATTTACTTTTTCCTCAACTCTTTCACTTTTCTTACCAAAATTCAAATAAGTTCTTTTTCATATAACAAATCAGGTTGTATCTTAACCCTTTCCACTAATATCACATGAGATAAATTCAATCAGTATCTCCTCAACATAGACACATAGAAAATATTATGTATCTTTGCCAACTTAAGTAGTAAAGCCAATCTATAAGCCATTGGTCCCATATAATCAATGATGTCATATAGGCCAATAAAACCTAGGACTAAGCTTACCCTTCTTACTAAAATGAAGAACTTTATTCCATGGAGATACTTCTAAAAACACCTTGTCACCCACTTTATACTTTATATCTTTCCTTTTTAAGTTTGCATATGATTTCTATCAATCGAAGGCAATCTTCAGATTATCCTTGATAATCTTGACCTTTTTTTAAGTATCTCAAATCAAATCTAGTCTTAGAATCTTATCCTTACTTAACTCAATCCAACACATAGGTGTGTGACATCTTTTACCATATAAAGCTTTATATGGTGCCATCTTAATACTCACTTGATAACTATTGTTATAAGCAAACTCTATCAAAGTTAGATATATATCCCAACTTCCTTCAAAATCACTAACACATCCACATCACAAGTTTTCAAGAACTTGTATAATCTTTATAGATTGACCATTTGTATGTAGATGAAAAGTTATATTTAAACTCAATCTTGGATCTAAAGCTTTATGTAACTTCTTCCAAAACTCGATAGTAAACCTTGGATTTGTATAAGATACTATAGATGTATGCATACCATGTAACCTAACTATCTCTCAAATGTATAACTTTGTTAACATTTCCAAAGAGTAGTGAGTTCTTACAAGTAAAAAGTGAACTAATTTTGTCAATAGATCAACAATCACCCAAACTTTAACATGCTTCTTTTGGGTTACTGGTAGACCAATGACAAATTCCATAACGATCCGATCCAAAACCAACTTAAGTATTACCAAAGGCTATAGAAATCCTGATGGCACTTAATGTTTAGCTTTCACTTGTTGACATGTTAAACATCTTATCACATACTCTGTGATATCTCTTTTTATGCCAAACAACCAATAATACATCTTCAAATCATGATACATCTTGGTACTTCCTGGATACATTGCATAAAAATCTTATATGCCTTATCTAGAATCAGATTCTTAAGTTGTTTATCATCAAACACATATAATCTACCTCAATAAGACCCTTGACCATCTTTAAACTCATATCCTATTGCACCCTCTGCCCGATCCATACACTGGACCTGAATGGAGGTCGCACGCATGCAAAATAATATCTAGTTTGTTATCCAAAATCACTTAAAATTAAAAACTTTTATATAAGAAAATATTTCTTAACTTGGAAATGCACTAAAACATAAAAAATCTTTTTGGTACGCAAATTGAGGTAATATTGGGGTCATCGTGTTGAAAATTTAGTGACATAACGTGTAACGTCCGTCAGTCGACGTCTTATGAACAGTGCCTTCGGAACCCGATTGATGTTCCCCGCTGTGCGGGTTATCATTTCAAGTCCGATGACTGGCATATTGGTCATAAAACTTTGACAGGCCGGAAAAGGGTCTAAATGAATGAATTAAAATTTTTAGCAGAACCAATAATTAATTATA